>JAQGAZ010002095.1:0-20849 GCA_034692225.1 Polydesmus complanatus | reverse complement strand
ATTGTGTCGATTTATTAAGTGGAAAATTATACGCTAGGTATTTATAGTTTGGTCACTATCGCAAAAATTAAACTTAATTTTGTGTAAACACGTGTAGTACAGTAGCCTATAATATAAATGTTATATAGTGTGTTAAGTTTTAAATATTAAATTTGAGTTTTAAAAAATTATATACAATAATTTATAGCGATAGTTTTTATAATTGTACACAATGTTTACAGTAAATGGGTTAAATCTAGGTCAAATGCAAGGAATAGCAGACAGCCATGCGGTCGGTTACTAAGAAATCGTTTGCGTGTGAAAGATACACTTTCTGTTGGCGATGACGTGTTCAGTCACGTGACCAACAATCGGAACGGCAGAAAATCGGATGTGTGCAACGGGCCGAAGAGTTTTATTCTTTCTTTTTGGTTGGGAGGGTGGCTATCCCACCCAGTGGCTATCCCACTTTCGAAGAGTGTGGTGTCATTTGTATTTAATTGTTTCATGTTTAAAACCATTACCTCTTATTTTAAAATTTAAAAACACACTTTGGACTTTATGTCCATAAAAAATATAATAAAAATCTTCATCTGTGTTGCATGGTCCTGGCTATGGTCCTGGCATCTCTTTCTTCCAGTGGTCCATTGAGTTGCTTAACACTATCTAAAAGCTGGCCCCAACTCAACAGTGTATCAAATATGCATTCTATGCATTTAAGTTTAAAGCAAAGAGAGGGAAAATACAATATTAAAAGCAAGACTATGTACACTGTTGAGGTTGCCATCGGTTGTGCAGCGCAAAATAAAGTTTAAAAAGCATGCATATACGTAAAAGTGAGCTCCATTTTTTACATCCTATATACATTTATCGGGGCCCTAACTAAAAACTTAAACATATTCCAACGATGAGCTAGAATTGGTTCTTGTCTGGAACCAATTGGATAAAAAAATAAAAACAAAAAAAAAAAAAATTTTGTTATTTAAATGGAGCTCGACCTTAGTACCCTTCAAATTAAAAATCCAAATTGAATATGGCTTCCACGCTGGCGACCCCTGATGACCCTCAAGACACAATCATGGGCAATCAATGAAGCCCTTTTTCCATCTGAAAAAGAAAAAAAATTCCAAATTTTAAAAGTTTCTTTCAAAGGCATTAATTCACATTTTTTTACTTAGATAATTCCCTCCAAAATATTTGCCGCCAAAATCCCCATCGAAACCCCTACAATAACATACAATTATCTTTCATGTTTGTAATAATCTTTATATTTTATGTGTTACAATAATATTATAAAATTAAAATAATTAAAGAGCATGATTGTGTAGTACAGCATGATTTCTGTGCAGGATTAAAGATTGAACGCAAAAAAAAAAAAAATGAAAACAACAACAAAGCGAAAGTAAAAAAATGGCGCGTCTTCTTCTCCTTCCACGTACCTCTCGGTAGCTGTCAATACATTTTTTTTTTTTTTAAAAATTCCAAATAAGCTTGACATAACCGTTTAAGAAAAGGAAAGTTTAAACTATTAAAAAAGCATCTCCAGTACAATAATTGTGCAACTAAAAATATTGGTGGGAAAACAAGACTAGAGATTGATCAAAAAAAAAAAAAAAACTCCCAGCGCAAATTAGATGTAAATGGCGGGCCATGTCTTTTTCATTATAATGGCGACTCACGCAATCTTCACCGAAGAGCCAGAACGAGCGGAATCAAAAATTAAATTTACAGTTTCCAGAAATCTCGCTCTTGAATAGTGATTTCGTAAAATATTAGTATTACATGTATTATTAAGGGGCCATAATAATGCCACCAAATTAAAATAAATTATTGTTGATTATGTGCTGATCGGCATAGGCCTACATAACAGTACAAGTACAGTATGCGCAAATCCAAAAATGAAATCTTCTATTAATTAATGAGCGAACGCAGTTACCAATATAAAAAAGCTTCGCTAGCTTATCTTAGACATATTTAAACATATATTGCTAATTCTAATTACCGCAAAAATATTAAATTTCAACTTACCATTGTTAGCGAGAAGCTCCGCGTCAGTTGCCATTTCCCACCATTTCGTAGACTTCTTCTTCTTCTTCACTCTCGGTTTTTTCACGTCATTCACTGTAACCTCATTTGTTGGTGACAATCACGTGATTGAATTAATCTAATTGGCTCATACGTAATCATGAACAAAACGCACTAAATGAACTAAAAGTTCCCGCTACTACGTCATGAACAGGAGTAGACGTTTGGTTCGACACCGAATGACGTCATAGATTATGCGTGATGATCCGTAATCCATGACGTCATTCAGGGTAAATAAAGTAACCCTCCCCCAAGGAATTAATAAATTTCTGCTGAATATTTTACAATAATAATACAGTAATTATAATGCTTTATGCTGTCGAACACGGTGGAAGAGAATGCATTCACGCAAACGAACGCATTTACGGAAAGAATTCAATTTATTTCTACTGTACATGTACAAACGAACAGACCTAACTCACCTAATTTTTGTGTAGGTCAACCGAAGCACTAACGAAGAGAACAAACCAAGCCTTGAGATGACGTTCGGTAATCAGGTAATGTTTACGTCTGCGTGAATCTTTAAAATGTACTAGTACAGTAGCCACTGTAGTACTAGTGCACTGAGTCATAGCAAGACAGGGCCTAGGATTGATTTAGTTTGAAATAAATAAAATAAAGTCCAAACTGTGACGACATAAGACGTGAACTTCAGCATAAGACAAGAACGAGGAAAAAAGCTTAACCGCAAAGTCTATACTGTACTGTAATTATGTTATGTTTTAATTAGTAAAATTTCATTAAAAAAGTTATAATCTTAACCTTAATCTATTCAGCCTATTCAATTATTATTTCACGTTAGTAATTGAGTCAGTAATAACTTATTTAATTATCAATAACTTAATTTGAACTTATTATCACAGGAGACAATTATTGCATACCGGTAGGAGACAATGAAATCCGAAGATGATTTTTAAAGATATTCTTAAACCAAATCCGCCGTAAGGTAATGGGGTTATGCACGCACGAAATTACAATGTTGCATGAAATTGGATCTTAAAATCACTTCCTTTTTAATGACTACAAGAAGTTGAATTGTACATCAGAGCCATTGTAAAATTATAAAAGTTTAGGCCTACTCATATTATTATTAAAGTAGAAGGTTACCATGTCTCGTCCCAGATGTCAAGTTTGTCCCACGTAGGAGAGGAATGCATTATAAACATGGATTTTACCACAAGTTCATAAACTTTCATCGTTTTAAATAATTGTAACCATAAATATTTGATTTAAAAATTGATTAAACTGCTCTTGTCATGGCTTTTATTTTTAAAATAATTTAATGACCACCTCAGTATTCAACACTATTTTCACAGTTTGTTTTTTTCTTAAATTTAAGATTACGTACGTACTTTAAATTAAGTTTCGTTGCTATTTATTTGGCAAACTAAAACCGTAAATTCTATTATTAATATGTACATAATCTCAATGAGTTCAATTTTTTTTTTTAACACCAGTAAAAATATTGTGCAGTATTTCCATAAATTTTAAATTAGAATCGAGTTAAATTTAATATGAAAACGCAATATTACCATGCGTAAAAGTTCAAATTTGTAGAGAACGAAATTAGAAAAATTTGTAAATGGAGCTTTAAAATTATTCTCCTTATTTATCAGTAATCAAAAAATAGGTCATAAGTTGACCTTTACCCTTTACTGACACCATACCCCTCGGCTCAAAATGATATCCAAATTCTTTTAAAACTGTAGCAGTTTCTTCAACCACCTATGCCGCCGTACCATAATCAAACATTACAAATTAATATTTTCCAAGGGAAAGAAAACCATTTAATATTAACCTGAATACAACCGGCTTTACCCGTGCTCTCCATTCTACTGGCTACGTTGACTGTATTGCCCCACATGTCATAGTGTGGTTTTCTGGCGCCTATCACTCCAGCTATGATAGGCCCATTGTTTATCCCTAAAAAATAATTTTTGTTTACTAACTAAATTCCAAATGTTGCTCCTTAATAACAATTATTTTACCCATCCTTAAAATGAAATGATTGAAGCTTTGCTCATTTATGCCTTGCAATGTGTCCTTAAGAGCTACGGCGAATTCCGTAAGTCTAGCCAAATGAGCCCATCGAACTTGAACTGATGCATCCGCCTAAATTTACAAATTTTCCATTAAATACAGTAATTCCAAAGCCAATTTGTGCAATAAACTTACTGTAAATTTAACGTCATGATTTAGCCCACTGGCTGCCATGTAAGTGGAACCAATAGTTTTAATTTTAATAATATCTTTAAATCGTGATTGGTCTAATAACTAAATTAACAAAGAAGCAAAATACTTTATGTACTAGTTAGTCTAACATAAATAAATCTGCGTTACTGCATCAAAATCCGATATAACTTCGTTGAGAAAACGAAGGCACTCCAACCCTTGATTATTCACAGTTTCTTCCGTATAAAAATCACTAAAATTTGGCATAGAAGCAAACAGTACACCAACTTCTGAATAACTTTGACTATATAATTCCTAAATGGTATAAAAACACAAAAAAAAATATTAACACATCTTTTTCTATGTCGTCTAAACGATAATAATAAAGTCATTACTTCATCCCTTTTCCTACTGCCTAGAAAATCTTTAGCCACATGTGGCGGCAAAATATTGCAAATTAGTTTTTCATTTTTTTGCCTTAAAACAGCTACCATCTCCTTTTTATGTTCTGCCTCCTTTTTCCAACGGAATAAAAGACGAGATGCCACTTCTAACTACACGTAAAATGTTAAATCAATACTGTATACACTTTCAAAAAACAAAATAAATAAATAAAAATGAGTTATACGTGTCTATTGATGAGAATCAAAACAAGTGCTATCATAACCATCATAGCCGTCACAGTGTATTTCCTGGGTAGAATAAATGTATTCCTACAATTGTTTGTTATATTAGTGTCTATAAGGTAAATCAATTGAAATAGTGAAATTACGCTGATTCGTAGAAAATTCTATCGGAAATAGCAAAGACTCTGGCTAGTTCAAAAATATTCATATAAGCTTGCACTACTGCAATCATGGAAATCAGCACCAGTTTAACTAAATGACTGACTTGAAGTAAAACAGTGATACAGAGCATGACTAGAACACTGTAGGAAGTAAAGTATTGTGGTAGAATACAATAATTGATTGTATGTGGATTGACTGTAGTGACTGTTGCATTTAAAGATGAATCGTTAGGAAGTTTCCAATCGCAAATAAGCTATAAGCATTAAAAAAAAATTACCAAAAATTTTAAATACAATTTAACTTTATAAAAAGTAATCTAACCATATCCATTAAATTTGATATCATTAATGCAACAGTAAGTAGCAATGCCCAAAGATGGCGCCAAAGGAAGTTAGTGTTGATACAGCTACCAAATTGAAAAATGCAATTACACGATGAGCAGAATTGCTTCACCTAGTCGATCATCAAAAACAGAGGTTCAACATTTTACAAAAGAAATTATATTTGCAATTTACTCTAGAGCAAGTCGTTAAGGAAGACACCGAAGTGAATAACAAAACGAGAACCAAAGTCCCGGCAAAAACGGCATAATATTCAGATAAACTACAAAATAGGAACAACTGCTTTGTTAAAGTTAGAAATAAAAAAAAAGAATAATCTCAATAACTAACAGCGGCAAAACAAAGAACAGTGCCGATAGCCCAAAGAGGATGACAGCAAGAGCGGAAGAAGTCGCCTTACCAACAGGATCCACTGTTTGGTTACTATAATTTACTTCTACTTCTTTTTCCTTAAAACAAAGTGTCAACGGATTGCACGTATCATACAATTCTCTAAACGCAACAAACGATCAAAACCTTAACCACAAAATAGAAGAAATAAAATAAGAAAAAGTTTTAAACCTTTGTTTGCCTCTGTCCACTAATTCATCCAATAGCCTTTGACGATAGTTTTCATCGTGATGGTTCCTTTCAAGTGTTGGGTTCAACATTCTTGTGCTCTCCTTTGCGTTCATCTACAACATTAACAAATTTAATTTAAAATAAATTTGAAAATTGGTTTTCGGTCAAAATTATTGATATCTACGTTAGCACTACATGTGAGTGAGGTAATAATTAATGCAACTATTCAAATTCTTTTTAAATTGTTTGACCACAGCCGAGTAAAGCGCGTACATAACACATCACCAACAATAAAAAGCAACTATTGGCAACATAATATCAGAACAGACAACAAATTTATGATTAAGAAATCTACTTTAGACAAAGTCTGACACCCGGTGGAATCCTTATTAGATTTAGAGCCGTCGTTTTCATTTCGGTCCATCTGACACGCATAATAATTCAATTTTGAGAATAGTCAATGAACAATAGACAAGGGTATACACAAATAGGAGCTCAACAAAAATTACAAAATCGGGCATATACCAACGTGAATTAAAAATGTTATAAACAAATTTTTAATTAAATTTGTAAACATTTTTTTTTTATTTTTATTTTTTTTAGAATTAAAACAGATTTACCTCGTCAACTTCTTCATCAAATACATTCATCCGACTTCCATTTATTCCCTCATCTTTATCCAAGGTCCCGTCGGGATACTATTAATTAAAAAAAAAATTAAAAATCAATTGGTAAACATGAAATTAAATTCTAACGGTCGGAAGAAACTTTTAAAAATTTATCACAGAACCGGCGAAAGCGTTAGAAAACAAAAACTATGTTCCATATCAATATTAAAGTGAGAAAAAAAAAATCCATAAACAAAAAGCAACGATTTACAGCAATTCCTATGAAGCGTAAAAGCTATCTCACCGGTTTGATGACTTTAGTGATGAAGTAGGTTTTGATGCCTGCAATTTTTATCGCTTCTTCTCTGGAGGCACCATCTCCAGGTTCCACTTCAAATTCTCCATTTAAATACGATAACGTTTTCTCAGAAATGTGTACTCGTCCGGGTTTCCCTCCGCTCTCCATCTTATTAGCTAACTCCACCTATATTATTTTATTTAATTATGAAAATTTCTTTTTAAAAAAAAAAAACTAAATGTTTACATCTTTGCTGTAGACATCAAACTGCCATTGTCTCTGACCTAAAATACCGGCCAAAACTGCTCCCGTGTGAATTCCAACTCTCATATCGACCGAAGATTTCGTTTTCTCGCGAACGTATCTTTGTACAACTCAATATTATAAAAATACACCGATAAATTATTTGAGCATACTTAATAGCTTCAACCATCGATAGGCCCATATGAACGCAAAGCACAGCATGGTCAGACCTTTCACTCGGAGCTCCACTTATGCAATAATAGCAATCTCCAAGAATTTTAATTCTTAATTGATGAAATTTCTGATAAACAAAATCAAGTATTGCAATTAAATTTAATGGCAAAAAATAGTATAGAGCTAATAATTATAATGCCCATGCAATTCATTTTATTTCAAAATTTAAGATAACTTAAAATCTAAAATTCTAAATATTTAACAAACTTGCATAACAATCAAGCCGTAATTAATGTTGTTAACAAATTTCCATACTCATGAACAAGATTTAGTAAGTAAAATAGCAATAAGTTCGTGTAGTTATGAGCTTTAAAAAGTAAATCTGATTAGGTAAATGCTTATTTTGAAACTACTCTACTTAACTTCTATAAAAAAATTGAAATAAATAAAGATCGTTCGGTATAAAATTTTGATCTCCTACGGCTGTTAATTATGCAAATAGTCTTAATCTACTGATCGTTATAATATTCTTAAGCCAGTTTTTTTTTTCTTTTTTACCCCCAAATCGTTAAATTAATGAGCAGTAGTATCTTACGTTTGCATAAGCTTTCCAAACAACACACGAATTACATTTTAAGTTTGAAAATGTAAAGTAAAAAAAAAATCACTCTCGAATATTACACTACAAACTACACAGTACATGTACTTAACTAAATAAAAATGCTACGGTAAATTTAAAAAAAAAAAAAAAAAAAAACCAATAAAAAAAATACTGAATTCGAAATACCAACAAAAATAACAAAGCAATTGAACAACATTATATCTTACCTCAGATAATTTATCAAATCGTGCAAAAAGCTCGTTTAAAATTGCTACTAAATCAGCTGCAGAATATGTCGAAGAGATGGCCGTAAAACCCACAATATCAGCAAACAAAATACTACAAAAAAGTAATAATAATAAAAAAATAAAATAAAGTAATTAAAAAATAGAAGTAAAGCAATGTACAGTATAATCATTGATTGCATATAAATAAATTATTTATACTGTATAAAGATCAAAATTTGACTTATAGCATATCCACTTTTTAAATCAAGCGTAAATAGTAGCCAGGCCTAATGAATACTCATTATAAATAACGATATAACTTTAAAACTTTTATCGATTTTCCATTCTGGTTCGTTCCCATAAAGTATGGCTTACATCAAAATGTATATTGATTTTACTGTAATTATAAAAGTTGACAAGTATCAAAAACTAACAACACACGCGTAATTTAATTAAGTAAAGAATTTTTTTCAATCTGTCACATTAATGCCTGTACTTTATTACATGCAATTTTAAAACCCTAAATATCAAAATGTATAAAACTAAATGATGACTGATTAGTTAATTCTTTCACCTTAGCAACAACATTTTGAAAGGATAGATTTTCAAATATAAATCAATATCACCGCATCAGTTTCTCTTTGCTCTACTTTTACTTTAAAACTAAAAAAACATCAGTATTATTATTTTAATCTATTTTTGGTAACGTCAAAAATATAAATCCAATTTAGCCTACATGTCATTACCAGCAAATGTACGCTTATTGAAGCAATCGACTATAAAATGCGTTAAAATTTCTGCGAAAAGGTTCAAAATGTTGCAACAGATGTTTTTCAAAATTATTTCGTGGTTAGTTGTTTCTTTAAAAAAAAAACTAATTGAAAATGGATTACTACGTTACAACAGGTGCCATACCCGGTATATAAAAAAAAAATTATATATACCAGGGAGGGCACAAACCGTACATTAATGTCAACCTTGAATCCTACGTTTTAAGAAAAATGTTGGCGCGTGTAGCCTAGCCTACTTGTATTTAAAATTAGGTATTGGGAAATTTTATGAGAAAATTCCCAAGTTGATGTTCGCATTGGGAATATCAATGCTCGACGTAAAATCAAACGAAAATTCGCGGAAAGGTCGGGCTAGTAAGTCATCGATCGGGCGTTAATATCAAGGTTTAAACGGTGAGCAAAGTCTTGTAAAAACGCCTGTAAAAATCCAGATAAAAGAAGCATTCAAAGCATTTTTAGAAGAACAGATACGCTTTTCCTTTCTTCTCTTCCGCTTTAAAGTTTTACATCAAATTTTTAAGCTTTACCCTAATCTCACTAACTTTTTTCAAAATTGGCAATATTTTAAAGCTCAATTTATAATCTTTCAAAAATCTTTCTATAATTGCAATTAATTTAATTTAAAAAAAAAATCTTTCTAAAATTTCAATTCATTTAATGAAAAACCGCACCTAAGTTCGATTTAAATATAATATGATTAGGAAAACTATCGATAAAATCGTCTTAAAAATATTATTTTCTGACAGTATCAGAAAGTATGTATATAATTACCATTTAAAAAATAATAACATTAATAATGCAATGAAGTGATTATCAAAATGATGTAAAAGCTTTATTTAATTTGTTTTTTAAATAATTACTCTGTATTATAACAATATACCGTAATAAGATTTATTTTTATACGGTACCTGACATTTTCATGACGTCTCAGATAAATTTTCTTAAATTGCCCATCAGCCACAGCATCACAGTCTTCTCGAATTGCATCGGCAACGTGTTCAGGAAGAACAGACAACAATAAATGTTCCTTAAAATAAAAACAAACAAAAAAAAAAAAATTTTAAAACGAAAAATAATTTTTCACTTTCGATTCAAGCATTCGAGAATAATTCGTTTTGACATTTTTCGAATGTTAAAAATATTAAAAAGTGAGATCGAAATTTCTGTCATACATTTGTACAAATAGGTTTGAGTTATTTTTTTTTATACGTATCCAGGTATAAGCTGTACTTAGGAAATAACATTGCATAACATTACTTAGCAGGAGGCACGAGTGTATATCGAAAATTCGAAATCAAACCTTAAACGTCACAACAAATACTAAAAAAAATATAGAAAGAAACGAGATTGAGAAAAAGATGGAAGTGATAAATGCAAACATCAGAATCGAAAATGCGCGAATATCGACTATTTAATGGACTATTTCACGGTGATATTAAAAATGTATAAGTCTTATACGAATTCAAAAAGTATTGGCAACGTCTAAAGCGAGTGCAATATACCTTCAAACGTACTTCAAATCTCATTGAAAATAGTACGTGTGCTGGCGGTATCAGCTGGTCGACAAAGGCAAATAGATCGCACACGCGCGGAATACTCAGAAACCATTTCGATTACTTTCCAAATATATATATAAAATAAACTCGTTGATAGCAAAACATAAATAAATAAATTTTTATGCACCGTAGATTATCAAAAAAAAAAAAAAAAAATCCATCAACGCAACTTGTATGTTTTCGTTCATCAACTATGAAACGAATTATTTTGCATTCAACGAAATAATTCAAATACATGTACATAACTCTAACGGTTCATGTGCGTTAATAGTTTAAATGTTTTCAATAATTTTAAAATATCAGTAGAATTTACGTACCAGTAAATAAACTAAGCTTATTTCTCAAAAAACTAAAAATGCATTCATTATATTAAGATGTAAAATTTTCAACATTATTAATTCTAGCATAGAATAAATAAAAACATAAAATAAGCCTATTAAGATGTGAGGATCACCCTGTCAATCAAGCCAACATTTTGAAAAAAAAAGTTAAAATATAGAAAGATTATAAGTAAATCCGATTAGTCTAAAGCAAAATAAAATACAGTTCCAAATTAAACCAGGAGGGAGTTAATGGCAATTTTGTGAACCGTCATTCAATAAGATTACTGAATTAACGAGTAACTTGAACTTCATTATTAAATTTCTGCGGTCGAATGTACCTAAGAGAGCGACCCAGGGTTCTTAGTTTTTTCAAAGTATTTTTAATACTAAAGTGACATAGAAAAATAAATGTATGTAGATTTACATTAAGTTGTAATCAACAATCTTCAAAAATATGAAATCCCGTTGATAAAAAAAAAACTTAAAATATTGTGCAATGTATCGGTTCGAAAAAATTTTTCTTTAACTTATTGACAAGGTAGAAACTTTCTCGATTGATTTGATAGGAAAATGTTCTCTAGAGAAACTAATAATACGTCGTTATTATTAGCCTTAATGTAACTTCTTTTCTACATCACCCTTCATAAAAGCTACGAATTTTTATGTAAGAGCACATTGTGAGACAAAGATATCCAATTATATAAGTTAAGTGCACATAAAAGTAGTTTGTAAGATATATAGGAGAATAAAAGAAGATAAAAGAAAAGAGAAGAAGAAGAAAACAAACAACTAAAGCCGCTCAGAAACTAGTACCAAGAGACACCCACATTAGATGGCCAAATAACGTCACAATTCTCTTAAGAGAAAACAGTCACTATGATCCAATAATTGACTCGTAAATAAAAATACTTTTGAATAAACTTTAAAAAATGTAATTGATTAAGTTTTTTTTTTTTAAATGATATAAATACTCCAACTTAAAAATGCTTCATATAAGATGAATCATTGAATATAGTACAGTACATAAGTTTCCTTTTATGTTGATACCGGTAACAATGTTCGAACTTTATAATAAAGTCAAATTAAAAATTCTAATTAAATACTGTATAATAATTACAAGATAATTTTTATTTACAGTATTTCTCTTTCTTCACAAAAACAGTTGTTCAACACTCGGTACCCAGTAGCAAAAAAAAAAAATAGAATTTAATAAGTTGACTTTGTTACAGATTCTTTCTACAAAGACAGTTCTTTATACTGTCACATTCACCAAATCACGAACCAGTTAATTCGATTAAAAATTCAATCTTTTCTATCCGTAGGAGGTAACAAAAAAAAATGCCTTCTTTCCTCAACCTGATAATATTAAATATTAATATTGAAGAGATAGGCCTACACGTACGCTACCATAAGTTTACGGTACGTACATTACTTAGGCTCAGTTAGGTTCATATTTGAAACAAGTTTTTCTTCTACTTTCCTTCGATATTATGAAATGTTAAAATTTTTGCGGCCAAATTTTTCCAGTAGCCTACATGTACGAGAAAAAGCGGTTTACAAGTGAAATCATAAACAATTTATAAAATCATAGACGTTTATGATCATTGATAACAACGATCGATTCAAATTACCCCAATTTCACAATCACGCTATATGTTTCGTACTGTAAAACTGTGTAAGCAATTTCGCAGTCACAATTTCAATGAAAAATACTGCTGTTAGCCAAAAAAAAAAAAATCGGCACATTTCTGTCGTACTCAACTCAAATTTAATCTAAACGCGCATTCAATTTATTTCTATCTAAAAATGTCGAATTTGCACAAAAAAAGAGGGTAAAGGAAAGCAAAAAGATGCAGAGTTTTAAGAATATTGGCAAACACGACTACATGTACACAATGTATGGCTCTGCAGAGCTGACTTCACTCACTCCCTAACCTGATCCAGATTCTTTCCATGTTGTTGTTTTACATTTGACTTTTAAGAGTAGGGTGTTGTCAGGCTTTATATGTTTAAGGAATAACGATTTATCGATTGAAACAAACAAAAGAGAAAAGAAAATAAAAATGTGAGATGTCGAAAGTCGTACAAACTCTCACATTCGGTTAGCGCTAAAAACAAGTTTATCTCAATTGTTCAGTACTCAGTGTGCGGAGCTGGTGTTTTTGCCAGGTTTTACATGTAGGATGCGTTGAGATAGAGAAATTTACTTGCTGCAATAGTAACAACAAGTTTGACAATGTTAAATCGATTCCGGAGTTACGAACGCTGAAAACGGTCATTTATCATTTTCGAAAGAATTGAATTATTGCAAACCGAAATTTCCCGACGTATAGGACTTATTTATATACATAAAAAATCCGATAGTAAATGAAAATCTTAAGGCTTTATGGCTAGCATAAAAAATTACATGGGAAGAATGAGGAAAAAATTGCACATCATTTTAATGAACCATCAATCTCTACCGCTTCATTTCGTGCCTGTCATTCGTTTATCACATTATCAAATCCATCGATAAAAACGAGCGGAAGAAGAAAAAAAAATGCTAAAAATGAAAATTGTTCGCGACACGGAATATCGTCGTTATACGAAGGCCGACTATGACTATTAAACTCTTTGCCCTATCACGAATAAGCGAATGCTATACAATATTTGCCGTAAAATATTGGTAACGTGTAGAAAACGAAGCGTGAAAAAGCATTTCACTTATTTATATAACCCAACAAACATTACCATAAACAATTATTTGCAATTTTGCTTACCTGCTCTTGCGATTGTTCTTCAATCAGAAGTTTATTTTTTAGATGGCTTTCAGTTTCTAAGAAGGAGTTGCGATGTTTTTTATCAATAAACCAATGAGACATTATGCCTAAGATATTGACGGCTACAAGCATGAAAATGTTGGCGCCCACCTAAAAATAGAAATAAATTTATGTTCTAAAAAAAATTATTAAAATAATTATTATTAATGTTTGCGTCGCGCACATGATCCTTTCATGCTTAATACATCTTTTATGCCCTCCAGATATAGGCCTACTACTCGTATTTCGCTTGTAATTGAAATATTATGCTTTCAATTCTCCGTCAAATCGATTTTCCAGCATAAAAATATACTATATCGCGCACACTACATTGTTAGTTGCCTTAGGCGTTTAAAAATATTTTCTTATTAATGGCAATAACAATTTTTGTCTAAGAAATCCTATTACTTCAATTTATTTTAGTAAAACTATTTTCAGCAATGCGCAAATCTCATTTTAACTGAAACTAGATTTTATTAAAGATATTCATATCTAAATTGAGTGGGCCCATATTTTTTAAAACCAAACTTTTAATAAACATCTCAATACGGTAGAGATTTAAATTTTTTAGATCGATAAACTTAATAATAGGCATAATTCATATAAAGAATTAATTCTCCTTTTTTGTACATTATTACCTTTTAAAAAGTAATTAGCTACGGTATGCGTCAGTTTTGTGTTTTTATATTATAGGTAGCTTTCAATGGTAAAATCCCAAAAAAAATAAATGATATAAAACCCTTAAGAATTAAAACATTACAACAGTATTAATACTGTAATAGCAAATTTGTAAATAACCATAAAAATATAAAAAGCACATACATAAGCTAAACTGATAAGCACCCGCTATATAATTATACTGCAGTTAGACGGATAATAATTATTATGTAAGACGAATTCAGTGAGAAATCATTATTTTTATGTTGCTGTTTGTATCATTGTTAAGGGAAAGTAAGGGAAAATATTGCCGTTCCGGTATGTTCTAGCTTACTTTCACCCCTGACAGCACTTTAAAAATTTAAAATCAAGTTTAATTTTTAAATGTACGTTTTTCTTTAATTATCAGTAAAAGAAAGGTTTGGGGGCATGACAATAATTTGAATTCGAATAAAGTTTGAATTATAATTTCAAATATAAATACCGGTACTGTAGATAAAATTAGAGAAATTATTATTATTACAGTAATGTAAATGTTAGGTTTGCTGTCATTATGCAATTCCAATAAATGTAATAAATTACAGGGATTTGTATTTTTGGTCAAAAATACTAAATGATAATAATATTTTTCGCATGCATAATTATGAGAACTACACTACATGTACTGTATTTTAAAAATAAAAGTTTTTGAAAAATTACATAATCTACGTAACGGTGTAGCCTATTATAAAAAAAATCCAATAGCTTAATAAGAATGTCAAAAATATTGGGCACCCAGTACCTATGCAAATAAACTGCACATAATAATTTACAAACGTTATAGGCTTACTGTATTGCACACACAATACGCTATTTAAGAATCTTTTAAAGTTTTACGCTCTCCTATTAAAAAAAAAATACTTTTTTTTAAAAGCCACTTGAGTTTATGCAATTGACCAGATTTGTGAGTAATCTACTGCTAATAGACTTAGTTTGCAAGCAATATAAAATTTAACATTTCATTGGTAGCAACAACACTTAGAACTTATCAACCATTAAAAAAAAAACATAGCTAGAACAATTTGGTATTCTTTACTTGTGCGTAGCCTACTATTTAAAATTAGTTAGGCCTATATAAGAGGGGAAAAAAAAGCTGCGTGAGATACGAACATGTGCACGATTATTTTATAGACTACGTTAAAGCAAGCTAAAATAATAAAAAATAATAAATCAAACCTGATGAAAGACGGTAGGATCCCGACCTAAAAAGACTAGAGTCAGTCCAGTATGAAGCAAGGAAGTAACCCCGCAAATAGCCACACATAGATGCATCCTAAGAGGTAAAAGAACGTAAACGGCATAGATGAAAAGGTGAACCCAGACCAAAGTGTCACTCCAATTGGCAGGTTGATTAAGAAAAATGATGATAGCTATCGGAACAGCAAAAACCAGGCAGCCCATCATTGATAGTAAAGTCCAAAGCTTTTGGGGCACTTTCGTCTTGTGATGAAGTGTGAGTAAAACAATGATAACGACGTTAAATACACCAGCCATTATTAACGCTAAGTACACGAGGATAGGCCAAACTCCGTAACTCATCCGAAACGAAGAAGTGGCCGTGGAGGATGAAAGAGCAGCGCTGTACACTGTTAAGGCATACAAGTCTAGCATAAGCGCCGTCACGAAAAACCAATCAATATCGTTTTGTTTCTGATTGTTATAATACGTTTGATATAGATCTTCTTCGAGGCTGGTGTTTGGACAAGAAACGACCCTGACAAACCTCCTTATCCAATTGCGGTCCATCGTCCTTGAATTAACCGCACACTCTGCGTCGCTACAATTCGATTTTAAATCGTTGTTCATCGTTTTCTTAATCTCTTTCTGATAAGGACCGGAATCTGAAGACGCCTTTTTTTCCGCTCCTTTCCACTCACCGACCGAAGCTCCCCCGTTAGAAACGAGTGATTTTTCCGTCTTGACATCGCTTCCACCAGACATCACTTTTAAATCCATGATGAAACACAAAAACGTAAAAAATAGAGAGAAAATAAATTTAAAAAAAAAAAAAAAAATACACCAAAGTTTTCCTAAAGATGGAAATAAGACATCAACAGGTGTGCCAGTGCATGAGTCCTTACGGGACTTTTATTTTTTCGGTCATCATCGGTCGTCATCATCATTTAAGACAGTGATCTCCGTTTCAAGACATGAATGCGTCTGAATCAATAGATGAAAATGTAATATACTGTATATAAAAAAACAGCAACACAAAAAAAAATAAGTCTCTCTCGGGAATACGTCAACGAAGAGTTTGATAATAGAAGAGAAAGTCAGTTCGAAAAATTATACGATTGTCTTGGCACATCATGACTGACGAAGCAACATCTTCATGGAATTTTCTTTCAATTTTTGTTTTAGAATCCCGGCAATTCTGAAAATAAAAGTAAACGTTATCTACTTATTAATAAAATCAATAAAGTACATACCGGTACAGTACATGTACTCAAAAGTCTATTAATGATAAAATAAGGAAATTACCCAAGCTAGTCTAAGAAATTTTGGTTGTCGCGTAATTAATTGTTTCTCATTTTTGTTTCTTGTGTTATTTTATTACGTACTTTATAACAAAGTCGAGCAGATTTTGTAATGTTTATGTCAGAATACAGTACTAAGAATAATAAATAAAATAAAACCTTGATCAAATATTAATACGGTACTGTAGCAATTCAATGTTGTAGGCCTAACAGTATTAGCAAAAAAATTTATATACTCGCAGATAAACAAAAGTTTCACGTTTCTTTTCATACTTTATTCAACGCTCAAATACTGTAGTAGTTAACAAGTTTTTCTCCAAAAATAAGTGGCATTTCATTCCAGCGAGAATTTGTAAATGAGGAAATATTGAAAATTTTACCTCGGACGTAACCGATAGCAACCGAAAAGATCTCATTCCATAACTTCAGATGTAATTAATAAAAATAGTATGTGTAGCAAATAAATGCACCGAGCTCATTGATTTAGTTTCATGTTTATGCAACAGCAGCCGACGTTATAGCAACCAAAAATGCGTTATGAATCGAAAAATGATACGAGACAGATTTCAGCTAAGTATATACAGCAAGCATACGCGGTTATATTCACATGAAACTTAAATTTTTCTTAAAGCGGATAAATTGTGCGCCTTCATATAAAATAACATGTATAAAAATCAAAACTCGGTAATGTATGTTTTCAAATTTAAAGAAAATAAAAACGAGTTGAGTGTTTGTTTTGCCCTATACGATATCCTTAGTCGGGGTAGACGCAATGTTTATTATTATTATTATTTTTTTTTTTGGACAAAAACCTATATAAATAGTGCCATAAGAATAAAACATACAATTTTCATCTCGATTTTTATCGAACCTAACTTTTTATGACTTTTATTTTATAGCTTTAATCTCCGTTGTCTCACAGAAGAAAAAAAAATAATAATAATAGTAAACCAAAAGAAAAAATAAAAGATGAAAAATGAGCTAAGAGCCATATTTTCCGCTAATTTAAATTCACTTACTCGGTCGGAAAAATCTAACAAGCCCAAATCATTAATAAAATCGATAGAAGAGGGTTGAAGAAAACAAAAGGCAATTGCACATTTGAAGAGTCAATTATCGACCCCTCTTCCTTCTCTCTCTTAAGGTTTAGGTGCTCATTACTAGATGTAGCACGACCATCACTTTTTCGCATCGCTTCAAATTAAAATCAAAATCCAACTCCACGTTTTTATATTTATCCTCTATTTACCACTCCACTGAATTTGGTCAATATCTTTGTAAATTTCGCCAGGATTTATTTGAGAGACACGCAGTACCGAAGAAAACAACTTGTATCATTTTGTTCAAATAGAGTGAGAAATAGAAAAACAGAAAGAAGAGGATAAGCTTTATTCCAAAGAATCCTCTCCAATCTTTTTTCTTTCTTCTTCTTCTTTTTAAAATTCCTCTTGGGTAAAGTAAAAGACAGTAGGAATAAATAAAAAAAAGAGTCACAGAGTTTATTAAGAGCTTTTCGCAATGAAATCAAAACGTTGAGTTTCCATTCACGTGCAGTATCGAAATTTAAACCTGAGCATCGATTTTCCCTTTCACTTTCGTCTCTCAATGAGAACAATCGTCAAATTCTATACCAAACAGTCAGTAAACCTATATAATTATAACACATGGAGAAAGAAAAAAATATACGCTAACGAAATGCGTTCACAGAACTGTGGAAACTCAGTCATCTTTGCATTTAAAAAAAAAAATAATAATAATAATGATATTCTGCGTTTCGTTTTTCTAATATTAACTCTTAGTAATGTTGCCTGGATTATGTACATGTAACTTAAGTCAAACACCATTGTTTGACAAACAATGGGGTAAATATACAAAAGATAAGTTAAATACTTATGAATCTTCTAGCTAGATAATATTAGAGAAACATTAAACTTATTAATGTTCTCACTGTCGATGTGCTCATTATAATGCGCACTTCACTTCACTTTCGAGTTGAAAATATGAGCTGTGCACTTGGTTAATCACATATTATATAAAAACAGTATTCGGTTTCACTTTTCAACTTGAAATAAGCAAACTTTCTATGTGCATATTAAGCTGAACACGTCGCTTTCAATAAAAATTTGAAAGTGACCGCGTGTTGACGCAATAGATATTGTAATCGAGAGGCTGCCCAAGATTAAATTAACTACAACTTCCGTCTCGGGCTACTTTAAATATAAATGGGCCTAGTCAATTTCCATATTCATTCAATGATTTTATGTAGTTCCGCATTATTAAACATAAAATAATCATGTATAAAATATAATTAAGTTAAAATTTGTTGTTGCGCTTGTATTTTATCCGCCTCGAACATGCGCCGCTCTATGATGTTGTTAATCTCAACTAAATATTCATGAAATGTTAATATAATGTACATTTAAAACGCCCCCAACATCATACAAATGTAAATGGTTTTTTTTTTTTAAAAGTTAAGTTTCAAATTTAAAGAGCACAAAAAAAAAAAACATGCTGAACTTGACTAACGACTAATAAAATTCGAAGTTGAAGCCTAGGAAAGTAAACACGAAAGTGTAGGAAAGCCGCCGATAGAATCTCAAAGTAATCAGGCGTAATCTATTCAGCGCCAAAGATATTAATATTTTGATGAGCCGCCGATAAAACAGAACTAATAACGCTGTGTTTACATAAACATCTCCAAAATGCATGATATTGCCTTTCAATTTCTCCATTTTTTTTTTAATAATAAAGGGCGCCTACGCAAATACCCTGGGTCTTATAATTCAATTCAGTTTCACTTCGTACACAATAATGCGTAAAGATTATGCACGTTCGTTAACGTGTTTGCATAACAAACAGTAGAAGAATGAAATCGAATGACAATGTTAATACCTTCAACTTTATGCTCTACCGATTTAAAAAGAAGAACAAAAAAAAAAGTGGCAATAATTAAATACTAGTATATAAATAATTTTTCCCATTCGCAATAAGAATATACCGTACATGTAGTAGTTAAAATTTAATTTTTCTTTTGTTTTCATGTCACATTAGCTAATTAAATTTATCAATAAAATTTAACTGCAATTTAGATTGACGGTGTTATAATATTTACAAGATCTCTCCGCGGTTACCATGGAAACAAATCGTGTTTGACGCCTTCTTATTTACTATTCTGCAACAAGAGAAAAGAAGAAGAAGAAAAAAAAAACGAGTTAAAGTTAGTATCTAAAAAGCACTATGGTGGCGATATAAAAGAGCATTTTCCCCGAAATACAAGTACAGCGCTTGCAAAATCCCCAAACACATCTACAAGACAGACGTAAGCCTAGGCAATTCAAAGTCGCGCACAACCCTTTGGGCTTCAGCGGGCTTGGCTGCATGGGAGGTGGATCGAATGAACGCTGAAATTCCCAAACACTAAGATTCGTCATTACTCCATTTTCATTTCTCACATATAAAATATTAAAGTTATATACCGGTATATATAAAAATAATGTTGACAATTTTTCGCGAGTTGCACGCGTACGAATCTCTTGCGACTGACGTTCTTTGCATTTTCAATCGACACCTTTCCTGTGTCTTGCATCCCAAATTTTGCGCAAATATTACATTTTTTCCCCCCCACCTTTCTTCTTATTATTATTATTTTGAAAAATATCAAATTTTTCATTGATTTGACGCGCAGTCAATTTTGATCATAAACATTGCAGACGACGGCGGTTGGAATCGAAATACTGTACTGTAGGTGTTGGGGTTTTGCAGATCTCAATCCCCTAAAGCACTTCTCTGCATGCTAATCACTCAATTTGGTTGATGACGAGTAAACAAATTGCGCGCCTGGCATTTATTTTCTCGAGAGATTAAAACATATTGGGAAAAATTCGAGAATAAAAAAAAACACCAAAAGAAAAAAAACCAAAACAAACAAACATTATCTAACGAAGTAGCTTCTAGATCGCAAAGGCCTAGTAAAACAATCGTAAGAAATCCGATAAGTTTTCGAATGCAAACAAATCCTAATCTATTCGCGAATATTCAAAACAATTTCGCGGCGCACGCATGCGTAATGCACAGCATTAAAAATGTTGAAAAGGCCAAAGTTATGGGGGGGGGGGGGGGGGGGGGGGGGGG
>JAQGAZ010002094.1:0-20867 GCA_034692225.1 Polydesmus complanatus | reverse complement strand
TACCAAGGCGCCCACGGGATTGGTTACCAATACTCTTTCGCCTGCGCACCTCAAAGCGTAAGTGCACTATATCAATACCAAGTTTGCTCGTTCTTATGACGTAAGAATTTGAATTTTTATGTTTATTATAAACAGTTAAAAAGGAAATTAATTATTCTTAAAGCTGTAATGACGTCTTAAGTATGAACGTTTATTAAAAAACACTACATTTATTATCATATAATTCTAATGACGTCATAACTCATAAGAATAAAAAAAAAAAAAATAACAGGCAAAAATGATTAACACCAAACTCTATAATAACAATTTCAACGGCGAAGTAACATAAAATAGCCTGCTTGGGTCATGAATCTATGGTGCAAAAAATGCTTACTCATTGGCTCTAAGAAGCAAAATAAATTCCACCTTTTCAAATAAATTCCATTAAAAAAAAAATCTACGGTTCTATTTCATGTAAAACATTTTTAATTTTCAATCTAAATAATTCTATATTTTTGCTCAAAAATGTTCCCCATTTTTATATCTAACTTTTCCTTCAAATAACATTCCACTTTCACATATAGAATGTCATAATAATCAGCCAAAACATTAAAATTATTCATTTTTTCTCAATTTCTAATTCGAATGTTTTTCATGCAGAGACTGAGGTGCCAGCGTAAAGAGCCTTGCCGTTTGTTCACGGTGAAAAAGCGGCCCACAGTGGACGAAGTAAATACCAATACGCTGTGCCAATGTCCGCACAACCATAAGTGCGCCACTCATCACACGGAGGCCGGAGTGATACCCGGTAAAATGTACGTAGAGGATCAAGTAAGAACGTACAGCGGATACTGCATCGGATAATAACAACCGCGTTCATGTCATCACCCTACCAAATATTTTTAAATAACAATAGCCATTTATTCGTCCATCATTTTTAATCCAGTGCCAAACCTAACTCATCCAATCAGAAAGAAAAAAAAAACAATTTTGAAACTAAAATCGCACAAATTACAATTTATCTCCGCGTTTCATATGACGTCCAACTTCTTTCACCCAGCAAGCGTTTCTCGAGAAACAAAACAAAAAAGTAAAAATGCAATGTTCAAGAGCAATTTCTTACATTATATTTTGTTATTCTGCCTTTGTAATTAGTTTTCATTCTTCTTTGTAAATTTAAATCCAAAATTTATTATTATTAATGAGAAATGAACCGACAATGTTTGTCTATGTTCGTTCCCATTTTGTGTAAAAATATAATTATTTAGTTTTATATACAAATCTATAAATATAAATTTATATTTATATAACGTAGATTTTGTACATAGATGAAGATGTTCCACGTACATTTATTATTAAAAACAAAAGATAAAAATAATAAATAATAAAATATTTATCTGCTTATTTATTGACAATTTTATTTTACACGCAGAAGTTTGACATTATCACAAATCCTAAGTATTTCATTTACGCATATAACCTCAATAAAGGCGATAAAAACAATGGTTATGAAATTTATTCAGTAAAATCTGGATAAAAAGGAATTGTGGGGTACTCCAAAAAATATTTTCAGTTTTATTAAAGCCATTTGTTATGAAACTTTAAAAACATAAATAAAAATTTTTAATAATATTTCTCATTATAAATTTAAAATAAAAGTGTATTTTACACATAAACTGACGTTTTAAGATAGAACACAGTGTAAACCATAGATTAACATGCTTTAATCAAACGATTCAAATATTATTTTGCGTCCACCGGTGCAGTAGTTACAATGGCAGGCTCACCCTGGAAAAACTCTTTTAGAGTCTACACAGACAATTCCACCTTCCAACATCTCAAACTCATGTAACTCATTACCGGTAAGACATTTTCAATTTAATAAAATTAATAAATCAAAATTAAACATACGGCATATGATTAAGTACCGTAAAATCTAAAATACCGTAATTTTATTTAATAATAATTTTTGATGTAAATATTTTTTTTAATTTTATAAATAAAAACCCTGACAATAAACAAAATACAAATACAGTACCGGTAGTTTGCATTAAATATATTCCAATTAAAATTTTAATTTGTTAATTAATGTGCCTATGTGAGTAGGCCTACCTATGAAATATTATGCAACACGAGTTTTTCTAGCTTATTTCGACAAAAGGAATTTCGATTATCCAAAAATTGATTTTTTTTCTTCATATCAGTCTAAAACTGCCGCATTTTAAAAAAAAGCTTAAAAAAAGTCTATGTAAAAACCATTTAATGTTTTTTAAAAGAATTTTCGTTTAAAATATGCTAAAAACAAAAAAGTCTAAAAGTAATTTCTTTGTGACAATGAATACAATGTATTTCGGATAATCAAAAATGAAAACTAAGACATAAATTTCAGAAAAAGAAAAAAAAAAAAACATCAAAACTTTGAAAATACCGGTAACTAATTTGCCTTAAATTGTACCCGGATTTATTGTAAATATAAAACAGTTTAGTAACTTTAGTTGGTCAACAGGAAATTCGGAAAATCGAGAGTGGATAGTATGAACTGCAATCAGTTCTATTAGCAACGAAAAATTAAAATATAAATAGCAAAAGAAAAAAACTTTGAAAGTAGCTAATTAGGCTGAAATTGCACCCGAATTTAGTTTCAGGACGAGACTGTTTAGTTAACCAATAGAAAATTTATAGTTAAAAAAAAATGGTCTAAATTTTGAAAACACAATTGCGGCGCCTGTTAAATTATGCGTCTGAGGCAAAGGCCCTGTTCATCCACCCTACCCTAGAAAATGGTTCCCACTTTCAGCAAATAGATAATGCAGAAAGAGAGAATAGGGCACCTGTGCTCCCATCGTAAATCATCTTTTGAAAAATTGCAAGCTTTAAATCTACGCTGAAAAACATTTTAATTTGTTTAAAGATCATAAAATGCGATTGGAAATTTACTGCGAGCAAATAATCTAATAACAACTAATTTAAAACAATTAAAAACTGAATAAACTTCTTTTAGGGAGAAAAAAAAAATTAAATTATACTGTAATCACTTGACTATTTCCTGGTTCTTAAATGCCGGAAATAAAATGTGTTTGGCTTTTTAATAATGCCTATAAAAAATCCCTGCAAATTAATGAAATTAAGATAAGACCTCATTAAAGGTCAAATCTAGTTTAATTTTATTTTAAAAAAAAATTCCGATTGATAGTCGAATACGGTAAGTTTTATATTGTTATCAAATTTCTAACTCTTGATTTACAATAATTGTTCTTCGTGGCAACAAGTGTTGTTTTATCACTGAGACAAAATCAACACTAAAACAAGTTTTAAAATGATGTGCGCACAAGAGAAAGAAGTGCATCTTAGAATCAAAGCTTTTTCGATTTATTCTTTTACCCACACTTTTCCCATGTCATAGGAGTCACCACATTAGTTCTCATTAGTCTTTAAATGTTCTCATTTTTAACTTTCTAAAATTCGCTCAGTGATAAATGTCATAAGAAAAAAAAAACTGCATTCTATATAAATGCATTAAAACAAAAAAAATACTTAAAACGCTGATAAATCCAAGACATAAGAGTAATAAGTGTAGTAAAATTCTATTTTATTATAATTAAACAGCTAAATAAAATGCTGTATCCTTCAGATACCGGTACTGCATCTTTTAATTCAGTAGTTTTTAATGGTTAAAAAAGTTTCGTGCGCCTTAATTTCAATCCAATATAAAAAGTAATTTTAATTCACGGTATTAATAGACAACCTTTAAATCTAATTTCTTGTTTTTCTCTTATTTTTTCGAATTTCCATCAAAACTCCTAAAAACAAAATTACTCCATTGAAGTCGGTTTTTAAAAGACTGCACCGTTTCTTGTAAAGCAAAAATAATATACAATTTAAAATGCAAATATTACACTTTCTATCAAACGTTCAAGATGACAATGTTTTATACAGTATATATATATACTCGTATATATAAAAAATAGGAAAATGCATTTTATTTAACGTAAATCAATATTTATATTTTCCTTGCTATTTAAAATCATTTGATATACGGTATCGTTAGCATCAAATTTATTGTATTACAAAGCCAAATTGATATTTTTCTAATTTGACATTAAAATTGTTTATCTTGTCGAGTAACATAGCATTAAAAAATGATTAAAATTTGAAGGTGAATTGACGCATTTTAATCCTAATTTCCTAAAAGTATACTGGACACCATAGATTAGAAACAAGAGTTAATTTTGCTTTTCAGAACGATTCAATAATACAGTAATTATTAGTTTTAGAACTTAAAAGGCTTTCAAAATACAAAATAAAACTTAATGCAAGATCTGATTTTATTTAAATTTTTTATTTTTTATTCTCTTATTAATTTGTCCTACTGTGTGCTAAAACTCCCTAGATTCTACAAGTTTAATTTAGCTTAGTAAAACCACCTTTATTGTTGCCACCAAACTTTTAAAAATCCAGTTGTGCATTCAGCTTTAACGATTGCGCAAGTCTCCAACAGGTGACGCTACCATTTCTAACTTTGAACACATCTTTACATTTTTTTTTTACCTCAAAAGTTTTTATAAATTTCAGTTCAATCAACCGGCTGCGCTATTCGGCTTTTAAGTCTACTTTAAAAATAATCTCACTCTTCAAACATAAATTTCACCAATCAAATATTTATCTGCCATCTAATAAATCACCCGACCCTTAAAAAGTGCTTTTTATACACTTTTTAAATGCAAATATGAGCAATTTTTGAAATATTGCCGTGGTTAATAATAAGTTAAAGCAGTAAACAAAAACTTTGTTAAAAAAAACCATCAGGTAAATGATCGGGTGTAAGATAATGCAAAGTCATGATATGTTCTGCATCCACAGTCTCCATTTTCTTCCATGCATCAATGATCGCAATTTGAACTTAGCAATGACATTCATCCAGCTTAACCACAATATGTTTTGTCATCAATTTGGTGCTTAAATCGTAAAGGCCATTATTTTAAATATATCAATCAAAAATATATATATATATATATATATATATATATATATATATATATATTAAATTTATCAAAATGGAATTCTACGCATACACGCCAAAAATGCAATTTACTGTGTAATAATAATCGATATAAACAGTCCATGTAAATACAGAGAATTTTCGTATTCATAGTTCTATTCTGGAATAACAATTACTGTATTTGACGTCAAATCGCCAGTAAAAACAATTCAATAAAGAAAGTTAGTTAGGACCATTTAAAAAAAACTAAAAACCTTAAAAAACATTAAAGAAAAAAAAAACTTAAGCTCGCATTTAATACTCAAACTAACCGATGAATTTGGCGATCAAATTGAAAAAATTTAGTAAAAAGCTCAACCCGTGATACGAGATGAAAATGGCTTTAAGATGGATTAAATCTTCTAAATGCTGTTAATTAAAACAAAAATTACAAATAAATTTTCTACTTTTTCGTCAACAAAAAACCTCTTTATACGAGAATTGCACATAATGATTTGCAATACCTATTTCCATATTGACAGTAATTAGACAAACGATCATACGATGATAAAAAAATACGCAAATTAGACTACAATTAAGCGTTTGAGTAAACATTTTTTTGTAGTAGTTGTTCCCAAAACTGATATTCACGAGTAAACTGAGCGAGCGTTATGATTGGTTGAAAATTTCGAGATAATCTAATAAGTTCAAGTTCATGTTGCGCTGCTTAGTCATTCCACGGCTTGGGAGATAAAATAAAAAGAATTCTTTTTTTACCTTATTTTTAAAAAATTGTGTCACAAAGACGAGAATTATATTATTATTTTTTTTTTTTTTCAATTTCCTGACAATAACTGAGTTATGTAAAAATTGAATAGCAAACAATAGCAGCTTATTACGAAAAAAAAATCAATGATTGTGACACTATCGCTTACATAGCATCAAATTAAGACTTCCTTTCATTACGAAACGGACGTTTTTGTGCGCTTATTTGCTTTTCTTCAACCAACAACAATTACAAAATCAAACGTACATCATCTCCAACAGTTCTCTTCATCTCAAATACACGATAAAAGGAAAGAAGCAAAAAAAAAAATAGTATAGGGTCAATCAAACTCAAACAATTATTATCAAATTATCTTTACTATCAAATGTCTATAGAAAATACGCTGTATTTTGGTCCAACAAATCGCATGCTGTAATGACACGATGAAAGTCATGGAACGAGATAAAATGAAAACTCGTGTTGACAAAATACGACAATATTTGAACGTGTACTTCAAAAATAAATAGATAAATAAATAAAAATAAAAGAAAAAAAAAAATTAAGAAATTCTTAAAAAATAAAAGTCTAACATTTTGGGCAATTTAATTGTTCTTTTTGTATTTTTGTATAAGTATTAAACCAGGTTTTCAAATGAGTTAAAATGAAAATAACCACCTGATTTAGAGATAAATCCAAAATTAATTAAAAATAATGTTATACTACGAGTATAATGTCGTCATTATATTCTGATTTTTTTGGGTGCGATTTCAATGCTGCATTCAATAATTTTAAAAGTTATTTTTAAAATACATGCTCTGCACGCAATTTTGCTTGTACGCTCTTGTTGCGAGTTTGCTGTTAATTAAATTCAAACTAAATTATAAAAATGAAAATATCGTACATAAAAATACGGTAATAAAAAACTAAAATTTATACTCTTATTTAAATTTTTAAAAAAACGCAACAAAACCATAAATAATATCGACGTTTTGAACTCGAAACATTTTAATAAAGTAGGCACCCAGTTTCAAGTGTGTTTTTTTTAATGCGGATTCGCCCTTTGCCTCGTTGGAAAAACTAATTCACTTAACATCACTGAATTTATTCATCCAACTATCTTTTAGGTTTTGCGTTGCTTAATCCCCACTCCAATTACTTCTGGGTGCACGAATACTGTACGTAACCAGAAAATGGGTGACATTCTGGCCTCGCAAGGCTCTCTGTAATCCTCGTTATTCCTATAAACTTGAGTTAGGTCGATCAAAATGGGACAGCAAAATCAAACCAACAATGACTTTTCAAACATGTATTTTTCAGTGCTTCAAAGAACCAAGTTCTTAACTTCACCATTGGCCAATAGCATTGGATTGAAATCCTCAAGCCATTCATTTGTCATAACTTAAAAATTCGTAAAAAATAAATTATTATTAAATTAAATAACCTATTTAAAACATTGCGCAATGCGAAATTATTTGTGCGACTGAAATCAAAGTTTACTAGAAACCATACCGCAAACTAGTGTTCTACTATAAATTAAAAAATTCAAGGGCAGCAAAATAAATAGAATAATTATTATTACTAGCGGCAAGGATAAAATTTATATTTTGTTATAAAAAATATTTGGGATCGACTGATTGACCCAAGAAATAAAGATTATAATCTTTAAAGATTTTGAAATACATTTAAGAGGAAGTGCTTTGCGCGACCTTGCCATAAACATGGTAGTTCATCGCGCACGTAAACAGCGTTGAAATGATAATTTGCTCATCTTTCGACACAGAAAAATTAAACACCGTTATTTTGAGTAAAGTTTGTTTAAAACAACGAGCCCAAATAGCGCTTACGTCAAAAATGAACGACAGCTGAAGTGCTTTCAAAAACTGTTTTTAAACTGCGAATTAAATTACAAGCTTTCAAATGTTTTCACCGCCGACGTTACTAAATCACATTTCTACATTCGGCAACAAATTCGACATGAATAAATCAGTATTTTACGAATTTAAACTTCGAAATAATGTCCGTATTGCGTTCAACATTGTAATCCACCGTACTTTGACAAAATTATGTAAATTTCAAAAGAGATAAACAATTTCGTAAAATCAAATGTAAACAAATTTTCATTAAGACGTTCATAGCAACTGTTTTGATTCGCTTAAATGAAATACCGGTATCGGTATTAGATAACTTACCCGGTATCTACATTGTAGGTAAAACGCGTACGTTTAAATAATTTTTTTTCTCCGTTTGCAAACCGGAAGTTCAAGTTTATCTCCATTCTATTGATGTCAACACTTAATTTTGTGATTGTATTCCGTTATTATAGTAATTAAAATGTTAAAAGTTTACAAACGAAACTTGTTTTAAAATTCAATGAATTTTTATTCATTTATAATAAAAGACTTATAATATTATATTAGCTCCTTCTTTTCATTTTTGGAACTTAATTTTCATTTCTCGAAACGGAAAAGGTAACGTGTACAAAAATAAAAGTTTATTTTTTCAATAGTCAATTACCGAGATGTGGTAATTTATTGATATAAATTTTCTCGCCAAGTAGAAAGTTTGTTTTTGTCTGGCAACTTTCCAGTTCCATTTTTGTTTTGTTTATCGTTGATTTTCGTATCACTCGATCTTGTAAAAAAATAATAATAAAAGAGATTTTTTTTCACTGTCAAAATGATTTTAAAACTGCCGGAAAAAGATGTGTATACTGTCAAAAATCGTGTTCTCTATCAAATTATCTCAAACCTTTTCATGATTTAATAAATTTCGGAGAAGTTCCGTACGGAAAAAGCGCAACAATATGACGCATTGACGAAAATATTGCAAACGATGGAATTAAGGCGGGAAAGGGAATGGGTGGATCGTTGATCCGGAGAATGATAAATGAGAATCTTAACTCTTTTCAATAGGAATGTATAGCAAGCTGCAAGCAGACAAGGAGAGAGAAAAATAGCCTTTAAAATGAAATCAAATAAAGGTGAAGGTTGTTGTTAGACAAGCAAAAATGCTGAATCAAAAAAAAACTCTTCCAACACTTTCTTCTATATCTTTACTAGTTTTATTATTTCTGATTTCCGGTTTACGCCTTCCTTATTTATTCTCGATCATTTTTTAATTACATTTTTTTTAAACTTTTAATAATCGCGCAAGTTTATATTAACATCTCGTAAGCGTTCACAGGGAATTTGTTACAAAAAAGTTCACATTTAGAGATCCCTATCCCGTACTGCGGGCATAATTTCATTGTAGTAAGAATTTCATTGTATAAAAAATTTCGATCTACTGAAAAATTCATTATACTTAAAAAATTCGTTACATTATTAATAGCTAACAATTAAGTAAATAGTCCGTAGAAGCAACCTTTAAATTGTTTTTTTTTTTAGCAATGTGTAAAAAATTAAGACTACAGAGCAGTTGAACAAATTATTTACGGGTAATCATATTTTTAGCAAAAAACGAATTAAGACGCTTTCAAACTAATTAGTAATTAAAAAAAACTTATTAAAACTCAAATAAATTAGTAGTTAGTTGATAAAATTATTAACCACACTGTACTTTGGTAAAATTATTTATTTGAAATTTTAATAGCGCATAGTATCGGTTCAACAAATCTTTGCAATTAGCGGTTATTTCACATTATTACGAGAATTAACGGTGACTTCACTCAAAATTTATATTCCGTAATCAAATTACCCTCTCGTAACTTTAACCCAAATTACTTCCAAAACAAAATTTTTTTAAATTGCTCAGTATTTTTTTTTATTTATTTATTTATCGACGTACTATCCAACTGAATGTTGTACAAAATCAGAAATTAAATTAATTAAACTACAGTACAGTAATAATTTAACTCTGGGTAATACTGTATTGTCAAAGCATTCGTATCCAAACAGAGTAACGGACCTTTTTGTCTCGACCCTTTTCTTAATATTGTTGTTTTTCTTTCTTATTCAATTATAAAAGCGCATGGATATCCGGGATGCACGCCTTAATTGCCATTGAGAATAAGTATGGAAAAGTAGTCAGCGAGTCTGTTACTTAATAATCTCGAAATGTTTCTTATTCCGCCTACTCACCCGCCTCAATCCCCACCCCTTCCACACTCACAATTGAGTTTAACAAGATAAGACGAGGCTTCATAATTTTTCGCCCCTAATACTGCCTACATATTTTTTTGGGGGGAAGAAATATACTCCTTTTTCTCATTCGACCCTCGACCTTCACTACCAAAAAAAAAAAAAAGCGAGTCAAGGTAAACCAAAAAAATATATATACCGGTACTGTATATAAAAATAAAACGCTTGTGAAAATCAAGTCTAAAGATGAGAAATGAAGATGTAGAGTCTTTGGAGTGTAAAAACGCTGCGAACAAAACATCGGCTAACAAAATGACCATTGTTAGTTAAGGAAAAGAGAGAGGCAACGGTAGTCTGCGTTTTATAATCGCATCTAACATTTTATTACAACACGAATATGACAGAATAAGAGATTATAAAAAAAAATGATCTAAATGTGTGGAGCGTGAATGAACGTTATTTTTGAAAAAGCAAATCGTGTAAATGCTTGGAATTCACCTGCTTTTAAAAAGGTGAAATGTAATGTCATTCGCAACAAAAACGACTCGCAATTAATTCTATTTTACAAGTTCATATGTGTATATTGTATTGCGTAAGAATAGCGTAAATAAAGCTCAAAAATGCTATAAATACATGGTGTTGTGACGGGTATTACTGCATTATCTTAGCTAGGTACAGCTTGTTAAAATAACTAAAAAATGGTTAACAATTTAGAAAAATAGATAAAACGTGTTTAAATTTAATGTAATCATTTGTAAATTCCACATACACGAATTTTACTGCTACATTAAGGTTGCGTTAAATGGATTGACATTTCACATATAACACCTACAGTATGTTGTTGAATACGCAATGTAAAAAATTAAGATATCAAAAAAATCTTCAACAATTCTGTGGAAAATGTCCGAATTTCTAAATGAATTCCTGAATTTTAAAGTGCACAAATACAACTTAGAATTGAGAAATGCAACTACATTTTATTTTTACTTTGCAAAGATGTCTAGGATAATAATAAAAAAAAGTTAGAACGCGAACAGTTGAAACCATTAATTTGTAACTTTAATAAAAACTTAGTTGAAAAAGTAAGCTAAAATATGTTTCCTTAATAACTTATGTTTGTCAGTATAACTTTGATTATAAAATTTCAGCTTAAATTTTAGATTTTCTCTGACTTTCCAGGTTATAAAAATCCTGTTTTTAGTCTCAAAAATTCTTAATTAAATTCGCCTTTAAATTTTATTATTAAACGAAAAATTATCATTTAAGTGCAGTGCCCTTTGCTTTAAAGGAAGAGCTAGTTGATTTCATTCAAAAAAACTGTATCAAGACATCATTATAATAATTCAAATTAGATCCTGTGCGTTTTCTATAGCGCGATGCTTTGTCGGAAAGCATTTATCGTCTTATACGAGAACTAACTACGGTACGAGTAAAATCAGTATAGCATAATCAGTACTGAGCATAATTTAATTGTATGTGGAGAAGAGTTGAGGATGAGGTAAAGCCTTAAACTTTACCTTAGGTTCCGGGAAATGTTAACGTAATAGTATAGTTAACGAAGAAAAACAATAATAACTCTAATCAGCGACCAATAAATCAAAAATTTCAGCTTTTTTCCTTTAGTAAATTCACAATTTCTTTAGTTTAATATGACTGGATTTAATATGCCGCACCATTTACATTTATTACCATAAAAACTGTATGATAAATAGAAAAACTCAATGAAAATGTAAAATTTTGCATATAATATTATACAGAATAAATTATTCATTGCTTTAATTAAATATTTATACGGTGAACGAAACGCATTCAAACGCATAGAAATTATGCTAATTTTTATCTCTGTGTAGAAAACTCAACATTTCTTTTTCTTCTATAAATAATATTGAGTTAAGAATATAATATTTTATATAGATAGATAAATAAATTACATCGTTTTCCGATATAGGCTAATAGCATAGAACGTGCAACTTGTGCCAAAGTGGGTTACAACGGGTCAACATTGTCAAATTCGTTTCCTTCGCGAATTATGTCTCAAAAAACGGAGGGGGAGAAGAAGAAAAAAATAGCAAAGAATCGAAGCCTTAATGAAGTAATTAACGGAGAACAAAGTGTAGTCAAAAGGTGAAATTAGAATTTAAGTTAAAAATTTTCTTCTTTCTTAAAAAAAAAAAAAAGAAAGAAATAAAAAAAAGAAAAACTCGTCGAAATAGAAGAGAGATGGAAAAAAATAATAATACCGTATAATAAAAAAAGCTGTAGGTGGTTATGACCTTGCTTAGCCTCCATAATACATTTTGGCATTCAAATTTCAATCTTTCACACCGTAATGGATGAGCTATACACGTAGAATGCTTCATAAACATCAATAGAATTGCGATGGAACACAACATCTAACGTTTTCATAGATAGAAAAACGAAACAAGAAGCGGAAACAACAATATCGCTTCACAATCCTATGTACATTTTACATGGTACGCGTCTTTTCATTTAACCAAAATCAAAAGAATAAAAAAAAAAGAGTATTAACAGTAGGCATAAATACGGTGAAATGTCGATACAACGAAATTCAAGAGGTTCCTTGCAACGAAATTTATTTGATATCAAAAGTACGGTATGTAATATCGACAAATCATACAAAATCGATGAGAAATTTTACAGCAAATAAAATAACCACTATTAATCCAACTAAAAAATTTGCCTTAATTAATATGTTTTCATGACGCAACAAAGTTTTCGCACCATCACAACTATAACAATTGATTTTTTTCCCCATTTATTTTGACTAAATGGCCAGTAAGAAAATGGGAATAGCTATCACACTACCGTCGGTAGTGTACCGTACATTTTGTACCGTAGTGTACGGTACCGGTAGTAACTTTTTTTTTAATCGCGTAGATGACGCAAACGTAATTTTAACGACAAATTAATTTAATTGAAAAGTTAAATAGGCATGGCATAGATCACCTTTGCGTCTTAACAAATGGGACTGGTATTCGTACTCCTGCTTCGAATTTAAATGAAAGTTTGGTCGTTTTAAGCTTTTTTCCTTTATGCTAAACTCGATTTCTTATATCGTCAAAGTTTGGAACAATATTTATTTTTGCACAACTGTAAATGAATAGAAATGGGCTTTAGCATAAGAACGGTTAAAAAACCGTAACCGCAAAATTTCTAATTATAAATTAAACAGTGCCTGTAATCCATTGAAAGTTTTTCTTTATTACCGGTAGTAATACATCATCCAATATGAACTAAATCTCCTTAAAAATATTAAAATGTTAAAAAAAATGAGGTTACAAAACTAAAACTCTAAAATAATTTTCATTAAAATTCTTAAAACGCAATTTCGTTATGTAGGCCTATTGAATTTCGTTGTATCGACATTTCACCGTATTAAGTTCAAAGCTATAAAGTAAACACAAATCTGGTTTTATAAAAAGCGTTCAAATTGAGCATATAGTTTTTAATAGTAAAAAAAACGGAGCGCGTATTAAAAAAATTTTTTAAATGAAAAGACGTTGATGAATGCGGCGCTGTTTAATTGTGATAAAGGTGACGATGATCACGATACATTTTCTAATTCAAACAATTCCAGCGTTAACCTTTTTTTTTTCTTCACTAATTTCGTGAAATAGACCTTTGAGAACCGATGCGCGAAATACGATAGCGCATGCGCAGCTATTGACAGTTCAAGCGCCACAACTGCACGCTGATTAATTTGAACGATGAACAGATGACGTCGAAAAAGTCAAAGGAAGAAAAAAATTCTTAATGCCAATCAATCGAACAATAACTAAAAAGGTTGCAACGATCTAACAGTATTAAAAAAAAAAAAGGAGCCGATATTTTTAATTCATCCATACAGAACTCAAATCAGACGTTTCCGTTCCTCATTCAAGTTAGATACCGTAGATTTTCTATTGTGACTAATTTTAACCGTAGTTTAATATTTAATCGCGGCTTGTGATTTTTGAAACACCTTTTCATCCAAAACATTTCCTCGTCTTTCACAATCTAAAGAAAATTTCCTCTTGTTTAAATCAAAAATATCATTTTTTTTTTTTTTTCAATTAAAAAATATCTTTTCCTCCAAAAAAACTTTCCTAATACATGCACATATATTCATTTTTTCATCTAAAGTTGTGTACTTTTTCAATAAAAAAACCAATTCCACTCATCAAAAAAAAATTATTTTTTTAAAAAATTGTTAAAAAATAATTTCTTGTTTTTAATTAAAATTATCCTCTTTTTCATTTAAAATAATACTCCTATTTTTTTCTTTCAAAAATATACATTTTTTTAGCCAAAAAATTCCATTGGAACTCAAGCACAAAATTGAAACTTAGTAAATAATTATTTTTTCTTTAATATTTCCCACACGCGTTTTCTCACACTATCCTATTTCAAAAAATCCACTCTTCCATTATTATTTTTTTTAAATGACAACAATTTCACTTTTAAGATTCTAATTTCAAGTACGAGCATAATTTGACAAACAGTCTACTTTCTCTCAGACTCACGCTTTGGCAGTTCAACGTCAAACTATTGACAATTATAATTATCCAACCTGTAAAGTGATACGGTACCACAAGCATATTACATTTTTAACAAACGCTGTCAGTTACTCTTTAGCCAATTTAATTTGATTAATACTTATCAATAACTTAGAAAAAAATACGCTGAAACTAAGTAAAATAAGCAACATATCCACAGGGAAATCAATAATAACGAATGAGCCGTTTATAGTGAAAACTGCTATCTTTTTAATTTAAAGACATATAGGAGTATAAATTAAAGTACAAAATGTTGGCTTATCACTCATTCAAATTGCTTATCTTGGTAAAGTTTTCTCAAAACTACAAGTTATGATGATGTATCTTTTTTAATAAGCCGCATTTTCAATAAACACGATACCGTAAATTTAAAATTTGTATCTTTCAAAATTAATCAAAGATTAAAATTAAACTGCAATGTTACTTTATTCATGTTTAATTTTAATCATAGATTAACTAACAATGCAGTCAAAGCATTTAAATCACCGAAATAAATATTTCGCTTATCGTTATTTATAAAATAAAAAAAACTAAACTTAAAAAGTTGGTTGGGTACTTTACACTCAAGTACCTTTCGCAGTAAGAAAATACCGCGCATTGTGCTAAAATCTCCAGTTTCCTTGCTTTTCGCACTGATACCTACTAATTTTTTAAACTTCTCAAGCTTTTCAAAACACGGTAAATTGCCATTTCATTGCATTAAAAGAAAGCAGAATAGATTTTCAACAAATTCTTAAAACGATGATCGAATGCTTGTCATTCAAAAATCGTAAGCTTACCGTACAGTTTATTTAAAATAACTTGAAAACCATTAAATATTGTCATTTCAACTTTTTAAAAAAAATAATCTCAAAGATACCTCAAAAAATGCGCGTATTTATTTTTCCTAAATCTTTAAATTACTGAGATTATCGTTATCAAACGCATCTAGTTAAAACGTTTCTCACACCACGTCGCAAAGTGTCGCTCCGCCTTAAATCTAATAAGCAATTATTACACCTGCAAGCACATCAATTAGTTAAAAAGAGAACACTTTCACTTCCGTTTATCCTAAAATAAAGCTCTTTCAAGCCTTTCACGATAGCGAAATAGCTGTCTTATTTTTTTTTTCTTCAAAAGAAAAAGAAAAGCGATTGTCTCAACTGAGAACAAAACAGCGTTTTATTTCTTAAAAAAAAATTCCACCAATTGTTTTCATTTACAAATTTCATATATTCATTTTTTTATGCGTCGTGTTTACTTGTATACAAAGTGTTAAACGCGATTTAAGATGTTTGTGAGCGTCAGAAATTTAAAACGCATGACAGAAAAAAAACCCCCCATCCAATATGGTCGTCTAACTCGTTCTCTTTCCGCCTATTCCTCCCACATCTCGAGATAACTTGCTTTTGTTCTGCTCTTCCATCTCTTCTTGTGTTTTGTAAAAAAAAAAAAATAAAAGGGTTTGGTTCGATCGGAATCTCCATCTTTAAACCAATTACTTTCTAATAATAAAAAATTAATCAAGCGAGCAAATTGACCTTTGCGGAAAGAGGGCGTGTCTATCGCGGTCTCCGCAGCCATTCTTTTGCCAGGGAGGTCGTTCTCACACCTAATACGCCATGTGCTAAGCATCCTTAATAACGTTCGGTGACGTCATTTCCCCGTCCCTAACACCGAACAGTATGCACGAGAGCACCGAGAGAAAAATAAAGAAAAAAAATAAATGTGAGAACTTTGAAATTCCGATTGTTTAGCTCTCTCTCATACAGCGCCACCATACGTGAGGGGTGGAGATGCCAAAAGTTTTAAGCTTTCAGAAACAGAAAAAAATTTTGAGGAAAAAAAAAATTATTTTCCCGCCATTTCCGCATATTTTCCAAAGTGTGAAAATTTTTTTATAATTAGAAGATAATGGAAATCACTTGTCTGTTTCTCAATTTCTAACGTTAATTTAATTGATTAAAAAATGACAAGAAAAAAAAATAAATAAATAAAACGAACGCATGCGTAACTTATTAAATCAAATAAAAAGAAGCATTTCCTTAAATAATTATTCATTCATTAACGCAGCGCTGTGACGTAAACTCACTAAAACAAAAAAAATTTCATTAAACGATTTTAATGATCTTCACTTCTCGTAGTAAACATCACACGGAATCGACTTTGAGAAGCAACCATTCAGCCATTTCAAACGTTATTAATTTTAGTAATTAATTTGTAATTAGTGGGCTCCTATTAACTAACTTTTATTTTAAGCCAATTAAATTTTAATCACTAAATTTGAATTTTTATCAATAAGTCGACTTTATTGATAAATTTAGAAGTTTTAACAATAAGCAAAAGCAGCCACAAGTGTTAAAATTTAATATCACTGCCTAGCGAACCAGACATAATGCACGTTGAATTGATTTGTTGATTAAAACTCAAATTTAGTGATTAAAGTAGAAATAGCTTAAAATAAAAGTTAGTTAATACGAGCTCACCAATTACAAATTAATGGTAGAAAGTGGTATTCATTTTAACACTTGGTGCTGCTTTTGCATACATGTACTGTTAAAACTTACAAATTCATCAATTCTTTAGCCAGACATTACTCAAAATAAAATTGGTTGCCCAATGTGTCTTGTTTTGAGAATTGTAAGAGCTAAAATGTCACTGAATGTCAGTTTACGCCAAGTTTTCAAAACGATTTTTCAGTGTAGAGTGTAGTGCTCAGGACAACTGTAAAAAGTACGAGTATATGCGTTTTCAGCTTTAGTTAGATTTCGGCTCAAATTGCCACAAAACTAAAAATTCAATGCAGTTCTATGCACTCACTGAAAAAAGTTTTCAAGTTGAAAACTCTTCCAGAGAACCATTATTTTTAATGTGCCGTATTTCTTTATGTTTATTTCTTCAAATAAGTTTACAAAAAACATCAAATTTTCTCAATATTTACAACTAAAATCTCTGCTTATAACAAACATTTCGTATTAAAAAAACTGGTATTTTAAAAGTTTCGTATTAAATGCCTGCAATTAATTATGTATAAAGCAAAATTTCCTTTAACTAAGAAAAAAAAAAAAAAAAGAAAAGAAAGAGTTCGTTTTAAGTGGATTCCAGCGTATTTATCCAAAACTTCAAAAATTCTATTCAACTCCAAAATAAAAAATAAATAGTCTTTTAGCAATTAAATACATGTACAAACAAAACGTCCCATCGTTACAATTATCCAGAATGTTGGTTCCAGCGCCACCTGTGGTCATCATCCTCACGGCATCGACAATAAAAATAAGCGCAAAAAAAAAAAAGCGACGAATAAGAATAGAATTTAAAGAAAAAAGATAAAAACTCTGCATTTAATTTGGTCGGAAAAAGCTTGAAAAGATTTCTGCAAGAATTTGAATAGTCCTTAAATTTGGTTCCCTCCATCTTGCAAAATGGCGTCTGCTGTTATTTTGAATTGGAATTCAACGAGAACATGAGAAGGATAAATAAAGCAAAGACCTCCCATTAAACAATCACTATTCAATCAACAAATGCCATCAGCTACAAACTCTGCGTGAAACCATTTCCGTTCCGTCAAATCATGTTTCTTCTCTCTTTTTTTCTATCCTCGACTCAATATAATCAATCGCCAAAATCAGTCGTCCATTTTATTTATTGCATCATCTGACGCGTGAATCAGCGCGTCGACCCTCCGGTGCCATATGACGATGATGATGAAAAAAGTGATTAAAGAAAAGACGTGTGGCCTTTGCAATTCCTCATTAACCCGACTAACGTGCTGCGCGCACTCTTAATCAAATATCATCGTGGCGCATAATGACTTCTATGACAGATCTGACATCACAATACGTTATCGTAACAATGAAATTAAAATTCAAAAATGCTAGCCACATACTCTATTTACAAACTTATTATAATGCTCTTTTTTTTTTTTAATTAACTAATTTTGCTTCGATCAGTGTGAACTTAAGAGTAAAAAATACTTTAAAATAATATTGCTCATTATACAGTACTCAAAACAGAAAAGTGTCGGTTGAACGAAGTTCAAGATCTTAAAAAAATCCATTGTAGCGGTATCATTAAAGGAAAATCAAAATGAATACCGTAAAAGTTATCAATGCTAAAATTGATTTTATAGAAAGTTTATAGAAAGCCATCTGCAGTGCTGTACTTCGTTATATCGAAAATGCTCTACTATAACTGAAGTTCGTTTTATGGAATATGTCATTTCAATGTTTTTACAACTTACGAGTATAATAATAATTATTAAAATTAGAAATTAAATTACAACAATAAACGTATTAAGCAAGTATGTACGAGTAAATTGCAATTTGCTCAATACGGAAAATCTTCAAATCGAAAAAGCCAATAAGAATATACTAGTACCCAATGTTATTATAACCCAGATTTTAATCTTATTATTTGGATTTTGGATGTTTTGCTAACCATTTAATTCACAATTTTCCGTTTTAGAAATCAAATACCGTAAGCATAATACTAATAAACAACAAAATCTAATTTTAATTTATTACCAGAAACGACAATCTAAAATTCCCATAATTTATTTAATTTCATAATTTTTTTTTTAAAAAAAAGCTCATAATAGAAAATTATAAAAATTCCCGATTCAAGTCTAATCGCTGTATTTCATCACCATCACTAAAGCATGCTACACCCGCAATCCATCACTTCTTTTTCGATTCTTTCAAAAACCATATTTTCTCGAAAACTGTATAAACTTAAATTAGAAACGTAAAAAAATCCACCCTAATAGCGTTAGATTGGAAGACGATGAGTTGTGGCGCGAGTGATGATATCCGATAAAATTTCGATGGGGAAACTCCTAATTAGTTTCAGATCCAGTTGACCGTTTTTTTTAATAACTAGCACACGTACACAAAATTTAGCTCCCCCTCCCATCTCTCTTCCAAAACGATAATATCTATATTATATCTCTTATCCTTAATGATAAATAACCTCGTGAACTGCGATAAAAGCAAAAATTTTTCATCTCTTCCCTTAATTACAAAACGTCGTCACATGTAGAAAAATATTAGTTAAGTTCTCGGCCACTAAATCACCTTCTTTCACGTACAAAATTATTATTGTCTGCTTCCGTATCATTAAATTGCGTTTAACGTACAGTAAAGCAAAATAAAAAAATAAGCAAGCAACGTTAATCGGCGGTAAATTACTTCCCCCCCCCCCCCCCCACCGCCCCCTTCTTCCAATTGCGTTTACCGATGGCGCCAATAGCCGCGACGTCATCAGCTCGCCGCTTTATTATAAGCAGATTGAAGTATGAATTCCAATGAGATGTGAAACTAATTAGTTAACGCTGAAAATTAATTAATTATAATTGCGAGCACGTGACTGTCGTTCGTTCTGGTTCTAAAAATAGCGTTCGAGTAAGTCGGTTCCAAATTACAGACATCGGAATTATTTGCTTGGTTTTTCCTTTTTTCCAGTTCCGCTCCTGCGCTCTTAACGACTGCCTAATTAACCACGTCTCGTATTAAATATCTATCCCTCGCTCGACTCTTGAGACATAAACGCCGTTCATTACAACTCCCAAAGCGGTTACTTCCGGTTACGCTTCAATACCGTTGATCTCGTAACGCCCACTACTCGAAAGCGTTGAGCGCGCATCGTCGTACGCTACTTCCTATATTATCTAACAGTCAGTTGCGATAATAATACGGTACTAACGTTACGGCTATTGTACGCGAGAAATGTCAACGAAACTTTCTTGTACAGCATATTAAAAAAAAAAAAAAAAAACGCGAAATACCTTTCGAGTAGAATATACAATTTTTGCACTCAAAAGTTGCTCTTTTTTTTAGATAAAAAAATTCGTAATCGTTTTTAAATTTGAGCGCGAAATTAACGTTAATTTTTTAATGTATCAGTTTATTATATCAGTGTAAACTATTTCTCAATAATATATTGCTACTCTAAAAAAATGCGATATTGAACGATTCGTTAACAATTTAAAAAAAAATCAATTTATATTATATTCTACATGCCGTTCAACTTAATTCATCAGTTAAAAGTAAATTTTGCGTAAAATCATCGCCGTTATGTCGGCGTAGTAAAAGCTCTAATAAAGTAAGCCTTGTACACTTGGTTTCATAATCAAAGTTTACAACAAATAAAATGCATTTTCCAATAAAATAATTTTGTTACTTTTCTTTTTTTTTCTAACATAAAAAACTCATTTTAAAAGAAAAACACCGAAAAAATATTCTTGCTTTTAGTTGCTCATGATTGCTTCAATTAATCAAAATAGCATTGAAAAAATCCTTTATTTATCAAAATTAGTGAAATTCTACTTCCTCATTTCCGGCATATTCAAAGTTTATTTTACGGTTTCAATAAATATTTTTACGTCAATCAAAAAAAAAAAAACGTTTTCCTGAACTTTTATGTAAAATTTTAACTTTTTACAGGATTTTTTCACCTTAAATATAGTGTCCATAAAGATAAAGTATAGTTTTGAAAAATTAATAACTATGTCAATTTTTAAGGAAAATCGATTT
>JAQGAZ010002093.1:0-20900 GCA_034692225.1 Polydesmus complanatus | reverse complement strand
AGTTTCCATGTACAGTAGTAGGACTGATAATTATTAATTTTTTTATCGGATTTTAGTTAATTTAATTGGATAATATTATATTAAAATGGGTATCCACTCGAGGAGTGATAGTACGAAGAAAAGGGTAAGTACATTTTAATAGCGAAAAGTATTCTAGCAATACGTTTATTTTGCACATTTACCACGCATCAGTTTCAAGTTGAGAAAACGTGGTTTTTCTAATAATTAGGTTTTTTAAAAAAAATTGTAGAACCTATACGCCAGTAAATTTCAAATTATAAAAAGAAAGAAGAAACAGAAATACGCAGAGAAGAACAAGTTTAAATTTGATAAAATCTCTCCGGAAGATTTGGATGAATTTACGGCTGGAGCCCAATTCAGAAATCGAAGGTAAACTCATTCTGTTAATGCTTATAAACCACGTGATTACGCTGGTATTTCTTTTTAATATTTATATCTTATAACAATGATATCTTACCGGTGCGTGATATTGTAATTTAGATGGAAAACTACAGCTAGTGCAGTGCCTATATCTGGTAAACGAAAACGCAAATTGTTTAAGGCCTTGAAACGAGAAGTTCAACATGATATTGAAGCTGAAAAAGGTACATCACAACAAAGATGGCTCTTCTAGCTTTAATAAAATGACGATATTCAAATCTTTGTTGTTCTCAAACGCTGGCCATGTACTTATCTTTTATCAGAAGTTATAAATGTATCTTACCTTTTCCAGTTAAAGAAGCTTTAGCAGTGGTCGAGATGAAAGACGTTGAAGAAATGGAGGAAGCGAAAAAGAAACGGATAAATTCTTTACCAGTTAAAAAAGCTTTATCAGAGATCGAGATGGAAGACGTTGAACAACTAAAGGAAGTCAAGAAGAAGAAGAAAAAGAAACGTCCGAAGAAAAAGAGCAAGAAAATTGAAAATGAGAGTTCGAAAGTAGCAGACGATTCTGCGACACCAATGGTCATCGATGAAATTGTACCCAATATGTAAATAAAAAGTTCATAGTTTATTTCTCATCAACTAAAAACCTATGATCAAAAGCTTATGTTTTTTTTTCACAAATTAGCCTTTTACATGAATGAGAAAAGAGTATTGATTATAATCACGCGTAGATATAATAAATACAATTAACGAGATTACAGCGTTACAACCATTTAAAAAGCCGACACAGCTTTTGAAAAAAAAATTGTATTAGGAAATATTGGTGCGCCACAAAAGATTGAAATCCTCGATAATAATTTTTCGACCAGTTTTAAACACAATCGAAACGAAAGTTAAATCCGAATTGAATGTCAATTACAAATAAATAATTATATTAACTCAAAAAGACTAGGGGGGAAAAAATATCTATTTTGTGTAATGAAGTGCCTTCGTACTAGAAGGAATAATTGTGCAGCTGGATTTCTATATCGTCTCTATTTGGTAGAACGGAGCTTGGATACAAGCCTGTTTACTGTAGAATATTTGATTGAAGAAGACTACGGTTTACACAAGTTCTATTTTGCGAATAATTATTATGCTGGAGAGATAAGAGAACTTAAAAATCTAATATTATTACGAGAATTGATTCTTGACACAAATAACTCACTTCAATCACTGTAAATCGAAAAATTCACGATAATCAGAATCGAATTTAAAATTTCTAAAATCAATGAAAAAAAAAATTCAACTAAATTTAAAATATATATTATAATTATCCACTAAATTCTGTTTTAAATTTCTTATATAAATATATAGAATACATATTTTTTTTTAACATAGCGGACTAGTTTTTGGCGTCGTAAAAGGTGTGCGAGAAATTTTCGTGTCATCTTTATCAGTTCTCGTTAAAATTTGTGTTTTTTTAAATAACGGGGGTAATGTTTCGTGAAAACAGCATTAAAGAATATATTATTATTATCAGGTGCGTGTAAAAGTTGGCTCAAAAAATTTCAGCTCTGTTGATTCGAACGAGTCTTAATAAAAAGCTAACATTAGAAAGCTTCCTTAAAAACTGGACAAAAAAAAAATCAACAACCTCAAATTTACACGATTCAATTTTGCGATGAAGTAAAAGATATTTAAAATTTAAAAACATCTCTTTCCCCCCAAAAAAAAATCTAATCTTTTTTTTTTTTCATTAATAAATATTTGTATAGTCTATAGAGAAAGAATAATTATTAAAGATTATCCTCGATTACATCAAAAAAAAAACTGTAGTATTATTATACACATAAGAAACGAGTTGATGTGGCGACGATTGTAGACTAGAGTTAGACCTTGGGTACGTGAAATCAAAGTCAACCGAAGGGTAGAAAGGTGACGAAAAGATTATTAATACATGAGATTCAGATTTTCTTTTGGAAGGAGCGTCTTTTCATTACCTCATTATTATCACTTAGCACACATTCAAGTTGATGAGTCTCGTTCCGAAATGTACATGCGTGTATGTTCAGCACATACCGGTACTCATTAAACATAAAGGCTGAATCATTCGTCAGAGCTGTGTGACTCAAGTTTGTTCCTTTGAAAATAAGATCTCGAACAGGGTGAACTACCAACTGTTGAACTTCAAATCTCACGTAATAATAATTTTAAAAAAAGTATGATTTCATCAATCGTTCATATAAATATTATGGAGGAACGCCTCTTCCTTCTCGCTCCTTGACGGCGCCCCGCAACGTTTTAAAAAATACAGATTTGTAATTGTTCCGCTTATTCATTCTTTACGCGTGATGAGAATTCAATTTTTTTTCTCCGGCTTCGAATTCTTCAAAAATCCTTAAACTCTATACCGTTACTTCTTCAATGTTAGGAGGAAAAAAGTTCTAACTTTCCCCCCGCGCTTCTCGTATATCACTCGATCGCTCTTCTTATTTCGAGTTAAGTTTAGATTCGATCTGCATTTTGATTTCGCGGATGGAATTTTCGTTCCCGGTTGAGAGTAGGCTACTAGGATCAGTATTTCCGTCAGGTTTTTTCTTCTTTGTCTTTTCTTTCTAAACTTTGATCGAGACGATTTAAAGTTCTACCGAAGTGTTGTTATAGAATAAGAACATAAAGAAAGAGCGAGCGAGCGACGAGAACCTTGCACACGGTGCTGCAGTCCCCGCTGGTCCTTCACCCGATTGTTTATTCAATTACATTTTATTGCTTCATCTCGAAGATGTACCGCCGTTATGATGGACTTGCGAACTTTCCGGATGTAAAAGTTCGAGATAGAGTTCTGATTGAAGAAATCGCAGGTAGGCGTCTCGTTCCATCAGTCCTTGAACTCGTCGTTGAGCTTGATCGAAGGAATGTCTCGTAGGATTTGTCAGGTTAGTCACCGTTTGTGTCCTTGTCGAAGAATCGAGATTTACCTTTAAAAAAAAACGTGGGAAAAGAAAATATTAGTATTCTTCACGCCTTTTACAAACAAATCATAATAATTTAAATTCCGAAAAACCTACTTCTTTGGGAGCTTGAACGGCGATGTAATCGTTGTAGATTTTTCTGGCTTTCGCCGACAGTTTGTGTGGTCGTACTTTCTTAAAATCTTCGCACGCCAACCAAAATTCGACGTTTTCTTCGCTATATTCTCTCTGAAGGAATGCACGGAATAATGCTTGTCCGTCTAAACAGAAAAATCAATAAATTTATTTTATTAATTTTATTATTTATGTAAAAAAAAGAAAAAACCATTAAAAAAAAAAGTTCCAATAAATTTGATTTTTATTATATTCTCATCAACATTAAATAAATTCCAACATAATAATGCTTGAACATTTAACTATGTTGATGTCAATGATGTGGGAGGCAGCGGACCTCAATTGCTCAGAAAATTGAAGTAGACCTACATGATTATAATAAAGTACTGTAACATGTACAATTGCTTGATTATTGCAATTGTCCGAGTTTAAATTCAATTTCATTGAAACATTCTTTTTAAAATGACTTTTGCAAAACTAAAAAAAAAAAAAAAACCTTTTCAACTTACATTTATTGGACATGAGGTCGCTGAAAGAGTCGCTCCACTTTTGGACTTCGTCCGGTGGAGGCCTAACCGAGGGTTGAATTGCCGAATCCGTGTGTCTACGTCTTAAAAAGCCTAATCTCAACTTCATGTCTTGGGCTCTAAAAATTTGAGAGAAAAAAAAAATTTATTAAACAAAACCGAATTTAAATAAATAAAACAACAACCAACTTTTTAAAAAAATGGTATGTGTGTTGTGTTGGTGTGAACTAGCGTTTACATTGATATCATCGAGTTATGTTAGACAGGTACACAAAAACGTAATTAAAAAAAAAAAAAAGGTGTATTGTTAGGGTGAGTAAGCTTTTTATGTGCCGGATCTCGGTTTGTTTTTACTCATCGCCGAGCATTTGCCTTCTCAATCACACGAACGGGTTTAAAAAATTCTGTCAATTTTTATTACGCTTGATACAAATTATTGCTTATATTTCACGTGCCAAGTTTAACAAACATTTTTTTTGGTTTTTTTTTTTTTTTTTTGACGTCAGTAAATATTTTCGAAGTTTTGAAAAACACCGACGACCACCTGCGAACATTTGCTACTTAGCATTTGAAAATAACTCTTTAATGGGATGTTTCACGGAGTAGATTGAGCAAGTGTTAGGGGAGAGTTCAATATGATAATGATACGTAGATTTTGTGTTGATCGAATAATTTTATTCAGTTCGTGAAATGGTGAGATATCACAAATCGCGCGTTATACACGTATTAATAGATTCGTCAGCCGAGTGTGAATTGCAATAAATTAATTGTCCTGACGCACATACGCCTCCTACCCTGTACTAGCCCCACCTGCCACTTACGAGCCCGTTCACCTTCAAGATTATTTTTAGTAAATATAAACAGATAAAGAGAGAGATAGAAAAAAAAACCAAATATTTTATGTAGCAGATTTAAATAATTATCCGCAACATTTGTGACATCACACGCTTCCATTCGACTTAAATCGCCAACATTCGATAACCATGACATCATTTAAAGCAGATTGGTTTCGCATTCTTTCCTAGCCGCCAACTTTTTTCTCTTTTATTAATAGTTTTTTAGATTAAAATTCTCGATTCAAGTTTTTAAAAACCGATTTATTATTTTTTTTAAATAGACAAGTTGGGTGGTGGGAAAAAAATTACTAGAACATATTCAAACATTTTCAAACTTGCTCTCAAATGTTATGAAAATTACATTAAAACTTTTTCACCTCATTAAATGCATAATATTAATTTCATCTAAGAAAAAGTTCTTTATTTCTATATACAGTTTTACGCTATTTTTAAGACAATGACCGCAAATTGATATTGATTGTTGGAAGTAATTATTTTTCCGAACGAAGGAACTTTAGAAAATTATCGGATAAAAGTTAATTAAAATTGATGAGAAAAAGAGACCGACCCTTCAGGCTAAAAGATGTTCTTCTCCTAGTACTGTACAATGTTCTACTGTGAGCATGCGATGGAGAAATAGTGTAAACGGTTTCTTCAGCCCACGCACAACTCACCGCCACCTTATCCATATTCAATCCAACCAACCCACATTTTTGTATCATCGCATTACTTAAATTTGAAATTTAATATTCTAAATCCATGTGTCGTTGTTATACACTACATAATCTCGCCTCCCCCCTACGTAAAATTTCTATTTACCAAACCCATTCTCTCTCTTTTTTTCTCTCTCGCAATAATTTCAATCTACAGAGCAAATAGATCAAATTAACAGCTCGGATGCTAATTCTATACGCACCGTTATCGACAGAGAGAGAGAGAGAAAAAAAACAAAACAATAGCGAGATAATATGGAAAGAAAGAATAAACGGCATGGAAATGTGTCGGCAATGGATCCGGGTGGTAAAGTTAGAGAAAAAGAGCAACAACAACGACAACAAAAAAAAAAGGCAATCGCATAAAGATGTTGTTATTGTTCGAGCGTAGGTGGATCCTCTCCAATGTTGCAACAAACTATACAACGTTTTCGGTCGGAGAAGTCGAAATTGAAAGACGTTAAAAGAAAAGGGAGAGAAAATTATCAAAAGCTAAAGATAAAAAGAAAAATAGAGAGTCTTCCCAGATAAGATAGCAAATAAAATGCGACAGAATCGATCGTATCGAGAATAGCTATTAGAAGAGCGTCGCTGTTATTTTTTATTTTTATTTTATTTCCTTTCGGATTCAATCACTTGCCATGCAAACAATACGACACCGTTGGGATCGATAAATCCAATAATCAAATGAAATAAGCCCGAAATCGGTAATTTATATGATAAAGGTGCAAGAAAATTGTAGCTATAGGATACATTTTTTTTCTCCTAGTAAGCTTTCATTATTCCCCTTAGACATTTGAGGATAAATTACCAATCCCAAATAATTATTTTTTAATATTTATTCCTTTTACTATTTATTTATTTCTATTTTATTTATTGCTTTAGTCATTTTTCTTCAATTTGGCTTTACTAATAACGAAATTAGCCAATTATCACTGCAAGATTGACGTCAAACTTGAAGAAGAAAACATATTTTTTTTATCAGCTTATAAATTTAGAACTAGCTTAGACAAGTCTAAAACATATTATAAAAAAACTACCAAAAATAAAATAAGACCCTTTTTGTAATTATTGGTATGGGCAGACCAACGGCCATATCAATGATTTCAATTGAAATTTGGAAAAAAGCAATCCGGTAATAAAAAAGCAAGAAATTGAAAGGCAAAAGATTGAATAGTCTTCCGATAGGACTTCGGTATTAAAGAGTAAAATTATTAAGAAAAATCCGGTCCCCACATATTATTATACTTGGTCGAGAAAGCAAAAGAATTATAGAAGATATAATTTAAAAAAAAGCATTTTGATCCCAAAAAGTAAATGTGTCGACTACTGTATTTATTTTCGTGCGTTTCTTTCAATGTAACTGTTCAATGTAATCGTAAGTGTAGAGATGTTGGTAGTTGATTTCAAAGTTGGATAAATAAATAAAAAAAGAGAAAATTGCTACTTACAATCCCTTCCTTCTTTTGCCTTTGTCGTCACAGTCGGGACCGTCTACGTCGTGAGTCATCTCGGCTGATTTCGCTTTTGATACAGGCTAAAAAGAAATAATAAGAAAAAAAAACACAAAAAATTAGATATATTGGCTAATATTATAAAAATAACTTTTACTGACAAGTTATATAATCTTTTTTTTTAAAAAATACATCTAAGCAAAAAAATCAAAGAGTGGAAGTGCGTGCACATTGCTCCTTCGCACAACTTGCCAATTGGACCAAACTCAATGCAATACGATACTCTTTCCACTTCAAATATTGCGTATATTTCAATTAAAATCAATTAAAAAAAAATTTACGACCAATATCTTAATATTTTACAACACATTGTCTAAAAAGAAAAGAAAAAAAACACCCCTTTTATAATTATAATAATTATTATCACTCGATAATAAAATAAAGAAATCAATTGCCAATTTTTTATTAAAAAAAAATATTTTTGGCAAAATACAATAATAATCAAAAATAAATACTTTAATTACTGTAATTATTTACGGTATATTAATAATAGTTCAGAGCTCGACTCACCCTAATTTTTTTGCTATACTTCGCATCCTTCATTAGCATAATCACAGATTGCAACTGGCGCACAATAATGTTCGTAAACGATTTCATCCGATAATAAAGATGTTGTTCATGAATTTTTTTAAAAAAATCCGTAGAACCCCGAAAAATTTCGTTGATGAACCACCAGGAGAAATAAAAATAATAACCAAGGTTTTCGAATGATGGCGCAGAGATAAGAAAATGTGGAAGTAGAGCGCTGGATTGAATGGAAGCTTTTAAGAGCTGATATGCGATACGTGTTCGCACTACCGTCAGTTTTGTCGTAATGATCACGAGCTGCGAGATCCTGACGTTCTTTAATTTCATGCGGCTGACGTCAAAGCCTACGTATGGTGACGTCAAAAGCTCACCTTTAGAGCGCAGCGACGAATGAGCGCTCTCCTTCAGCTTCTATCTCAACGTTACAACACTGCGTATTGAACGACCGACTGATGCAACTCTTTCGATACTTCCGCCATTTTGCAATTACAACCGGTCAATAAATAATAAGTCTGCTTCTAAGAATAATTTGCGAATAATCTTTAGCCAGAAATAAAATACGCGCATGGCTATATCTTTTGTACGAATTCCTCGGAGACGGGAATTTTTTTTTTTTTTTAAGGTTTGGTTGGGGACTGCTTGTATTTCTCCCTCCCTTCTCCTTCCCCTTTCTTTTCATTATTATTATGTATGAAGTGGGCTTAACACAAATACATGAAATAGAAGCCATTGAAACGATCAAGGAATTGATTTCACTTCCTCATACATTTCATTTTCTCGTCAGACCTGTTAAAAAAATACCCCACTCCTCTTCTTTCGTCAAAGAGATTTTTCTAACGAGAATCGAATTTCTCTGGATCGATCTAGTATAGTAAAATGGGAAACCATAATATTTGTGTTAACGCAATAACATCCGGTCTTGGCATTTTTTTTTTTTCTTTATTCCATCGAAAACTTAATATTTTAAATTCGATATTACCATGTTAAAGAAAGAAAAGAAACTAATAAAAATTCCGAGAAGACAAAAAAATGTACATGTGGAAATCTACTAGAAAAATTTCCTAAAACTTTTATTAATTAAAAAAATATATATCCGTATCAATAACCATCAATTTTCCATTACAAAACGTGCGCGAAAATAATAATTATATCCCGAATCAAAATGTAATTTATTGTATAAATTACGGAGACTTCGATTGTAGTTGCGCACTCACTCTCCTTCGTTTCATTTGAAAAGGTGATTTTCATTTCCTTCTTCTTTTTTTTTTTTTTTTTTTTTTTTTTTTTGAGAGAGAGAAAAAAAAACTCGATTGAATTACGACTTGTCGACGTCAAACAACGCTAATCATGTGGGTCAACTACTCCAATAAAATACTTGTTTTTTTTTTTTTTTTTAAAAAATAATTATATGAAGCGCCCAGTTCCAAAATGATCTAAGTTCATTTTTTTCCAGAAGTGAGTTTAATAGAAAATTTTTATTTTTGAAACATGTAAATTTTGTCGAGTGGTGCTGCAAAGAACCCAAATAACCGATATCATTGCATTGAACTGCTCAAAAAATTCATTCGTATTCAAACATTGCCCGAACGGAATAAAAAGCACAAACCTCTTTTTTTAAATTCCCTGTAAAATAAAATTTACTTTTGTAGTAATTTTAATCATCTCAAAAAAGAAGGATTGCAGGACTTAGACCATTTTGGAACTCAGCCGTTTCGAATGTTATTACTGTATACCCTTCCCTGCTAGTTTATTTGTTATTTACTATCTGCAAACGTCAACTTCCGACTATAATATTATCCTCAACCTATCATGTAAATAATAAATTATTAATAAAAACACTTTCCTCGACGAGTTGTAAATTGATAAAAATAAAAACGCGCTCATTTTAATAAATATCGCTGAATTCATTCATTCGTTCGTTCAAAGGTGGGTATATTGACGTCACGACCTTGCCAAGTACGAAAGGAACGATGATAGTCACCTTGAGTGACACTGCCTCCGAGTGTCTAGCAAGAGAGTTAATAATGAGGGTAGCCTCACCTGCATTATTTTTTTTCCATGCTTTTTTTTTTCTACCTAAACAATCCTTGAGTAATAAAATAACCGTTATTTTCGATTGACCTGTTCACCCTCATAGCTCTCTCTCCCTAGGTATAATTAGAGGATTGAACACGCCGAGGAAATGAGAGGGTGGTTGTTAGCACCTTCCGGATAAAAGGGTATACATATCCGGCTTAATCTTTTTTTTTTTTTTTGAAACTAAAAAAAAAAAAAAATGTACGCTTTGTAACAATTGAGTTGAAGTTATGTGGGCTATGCGTTTCGAAACGAACAGGAAATAAAAATAGTCGCTCTCATTTTTTTTTTTTTTTTTACGTTTGTTTTACTAACCAAAAAAAAAAAAATAGGGAGAGAGAGAAAAAAGAAGCACAATTAAAGATAAGAAAAAACCTGATTATTTAATACAATCTAAAACGTCGGTATAAAGAATTTGAGGAAATAAAGATTAAAATTTTGTAAATTTTTCGTTGTATCGATTGCGTTTTTCCTACTAAAATATTGCTGAATTATTACTTGGTAATAAAACTTTTATTTGCTTAATAATGTATTTGAGACAGTGAACATTTTGTTGTATCGATCGTACTGAATTTTTCCAACAAAATCTACAATTTCTGTTGCTAACCTAATAATTTCGGCTAATTTTTCAGTGCTGAAAAGAACCAGGTTCATTCGCCAATCGCATTCCACATCATTCATTTGTCTTATTATTATAACAATGCCGGAAGTGGCTCAATTCCTCAAAACTTTTTTAAAAAACTTTATGCAAATTGAAGCTTATTTGTGCACTTTTTAACATTATTAAGTAATGAACTTTAAAATTGATTAAGTACAAAATTAAGATTTACTGGCTGGGGGTTTTCCATCATTTTGTAATCAATTTTGATGAGAATAAACTAAATCCTAACTGGGCGGCTCATTTGAGTAATTAAATGCGGAACTTTAATATTTCCCTCGCCTATATGCGCGTGCGTATCCGGGATCATCATCTTACGGATCATTTGATCGCATTCCAAAATTTTAAGCCATCCCGGGTATTAACAATTTAATGGAAACTTTTTTCTTCAGTACAAGCCAACTAGTAATTATTATGCAACGTTATTAATTAAAAAGTTTTGTAACCATCCAAACTGCAGCAAAGTTTTTTTTTTATACATATCCAGTATAAAAAGACGTCAAGTTGAATTTCGTTCAAAATTGTAAACAAGCTCATCAGCCAACCTGCTATTTTATGATTTAATACCATTATCAACCGATTTACTATTTGTACTTTCGTTTCTTTTATTATTGTTGGCGTATACGTGGTAGTCGCTTAAATAATTATCACTGACATATTTATGTTAGCGAATAAATTATTAGCAGGGAATAAATATTGGCGAATCTTTTTAGTTTTATTTGCCAAAAACGTTTTCTGTTATTTTGGTAGTTTGAGAGTGGGTAGGTGTACCCAACAAGAAAAAAAGAAAATGCTCGACCAAAAATAATAAAGTCACGCTTCATTTTTTTTTTTAACACTGAGATAAATATTTTTCATTTTGTTACTACAGTATTCAAAATTTAAGGAGCATTCATACAGGGGGGGATTCCTAATAATTTCGCTGTTTTTTAATTTCGTTTAATAAGATTTAGCTTTTCTGTTGTTTTTTTTTATTTACTGTATATAAATTCACTCGGTTAAAAAAAATAAAATACGAGATATAAAAACTGCTTTAAAAAAACGTAACACATTTTTTTTGAAATAGATAAATCCAATAAATATTATTTACTATACTCAAGCAGCATCTGCAGTTAAGAAGTTAAACAACACCGCCTTCCTTTTTACCTATATAAATACATGTACATCGAAGTAATATAATATTTATTTTAAAACCCAAGTTTCTTAAATATTGAAATTATCTTTAAAAAAAAAAAAAAAAGAAAAAAACCGTTCCTCGATCTAATAATAATAATATTGTTGGTATTTCTCTATGATACAGAAAACGCGTAAACATCATCGATGATGATCTTTTATTTACATTCAAAATAATTTCTTCGTATTATTTTCAAAAAAAAAAAGCCCCCAACAACAAAACAGCAAGTATACATAATATTGACAGTGTTGTCATTAAAACCGAACCATTTTAATGAAATCGTGTCATGACAATTTGTAAAAACATGTTGACATTACGAGTCACAAATCCATGTTGATCACGCAAATTCGCGAAACTATACTTAGCGTGTAAAATAATACTATCTTATGTAATAGTATACATAATAAAAAATAAAAAAAAAAAAGAAAAGTGATAAAAAAAAAAGCTAATAAATATTGTAAAAGTGTTTATCGGTGTAAAGCAATTAAGTGGATAAATTAACGTGTTGCACGTGACCCGAGTGTACATACGTTGATTTTCATTGAAAGGCAATCAGGCAATGGGGTCGTAAACGTGGATATAGATCATTCATTGAAAAAACGAGGTCACTACGACAAACGCATCATTGAGAGTGACGCGAGATGATTTTGGAGGGGGGGGGGGGGAGAAGTTACGGAAGAGTCAAGTCATCATCCTTAGCAACGGAAGCACTGCTGCCAGATTCGCCCCCCAACAACAGCGACTAAATCCACTTAGGCCAAGTTAGCTGGAATCGGAACGACAAATACTACACGCCTATTTATTCGTTACAGCTGGATCAGGACTTAATGATTCATCAATTGCGTCATCGCCGAAAAGGAACCGTAACGCGGCGATCATCCGATGGAACAATAATACGTCGCTCAAAGCCGACAACTTCTATTCACAGACATCGACACTGATAAAATATTTTAATTGCGAATAAATAAATAATATAAAACAGAAAAAAAAAATTCGATATTACGTCATTCGCGCGCACATTTTGCAACTGTAATTAAATACCGGTATAGCATTATTTGATATTTTGAGCGCATAAACTATAAGAGCCCCACCGTTTTTGTTGAGAGTTTGAGCAACTTTAACGTAAACGATAAAGCTAAGCGTTAAAAACATTAAATAAAATACAATGAATGGAATTTTTTTCGTACAGGATTTAGTAAATCCCGAAACAAAAAATCGGGAATTTTCTTGTAATCTCCTTTGAATACTAACGACATAACCTGAGCAAATTTGAGAAGGTTACCACGCACGGAATGTGTTCCGGGTTCCACCTAAAAGGAAGTCAAGAATTCAGGACCAAAATGCTCCCACGGGAGCAAGAATAATGAAGGAATTGTCACCCGGAGTGAGAGATATTTTCATTCATCGCTTGCGAATGTGCGGGAGGGAGGTTGCAAAAGCACTTGGAAGAAAACCTTTAACTGTTGATTTAAAACTACATGTACTTGAGTATTATTGTTGCAAATACTGCCAAATTTGATTATTACCTACCGGTATTAATATTGTTTAGAAAAAAAAAATTAGTTTTTGGTCAGATAATTTTAACGAATTTACTTTATGGCGCTCGATAATAATTCGATTTTGATTTTTAATAAAATAAATGCGGAAATCGCAAATTCAATTAAAATATAACTACAATAGGTGTAGATAGCTGGGCGGTAACAAAATATTAAAATGCCACGATCAATAAAATAATTAAATATTAACAATAATAATAATAAAAAAAGCGTCGATAGTGAAATGCAAAAAGAGCCTTAATGCCGACGTGACGGATTAATTTTAAGCTTATTTCCGCCAGATATTTCGACGTTTCCCGTGAACTTTAAATCACGCGCATTCGTTATTTTAATGTCATTTTCTACGTCGTACATGTGGCTCGACGTCGCATCTGGCATATCAAAATAAGTAGATTAAACTAAACGAATTACTGTGATATAATATACTGTAATTATATTTTATAATATTTTATCACCAATGTATGACGCGCGTGTTTCATCACTATCGGGGAAAGTGAGACGGTAACGTGTCTTATCTATCGCTAGACTTTTTCCACCAAAAAAAACAAAATTTATTATTCAAAAAATTGTTGATTAAAAAAAAATTAATTAAAAAAAAAAAAAAAACAACAAAATTAAGTCGGCGGTGACGTGCGTCACGTAATGTAACGCTCTCATAAAGATGTCGACCTTAAATCCAGGGCCCGCTGAGCGGAAGCGCAGTGTCGATAGCGGCTGCGCATGCGCGGGTCCTGGCTGCGTGCGCGCAACCTCATTTCGAAAGGTTGAATACACATGTGAATGGGAGACGTATTTGACGTCAGCTGACGTCATTAGGCCAACGCCATGGGAATAATACAAGAGGAGGAGGAGGAAAAAGTTACCTGAGGTCTATCAATGGGTTTCCAATGGCGTTCCTGTCCCAAATCTAGGTCATCTATTTTTAGCAACATCTAGACTAGCTCTTTCCTCTCCTCTTCCTCCTCCTCCCTTTACCTTATCCTAGCTCTCTCTCTGTCTCTTTCGTGTACAGATACTGCATTAGCATAACGAAATTATACACGCGAGCACCACCTGTATGGCGTAACCATTCAAAAAATACCAAGTGTGCGCTCGCGTTGATAGCGCACAAACATTTTTTTTTTTTTTTTGGTTAATCTTTTTGTTTCCAGTACAAACAACTTCCTTTCGAATCAGGTTAGTTAAAGAGCAAAGCGTGTTCCTAGCCCACCTGATTATTGTCCTATAACGTTTGACATTTTCGGAACTTTGCTCTCTCGCTCGTTTTCGAGCATCTCATCAAATTGGTTGGGAGAATTTACGCTTCAATTTTTTAATTCAAAATTTTTAAATGGCGTCGCCAAGTATGATTACTTGAGCCGCGAATAACCATGATGACGTCGAATCGTGATAACCCGATATGTCTTCACCTTTTCCCTTTTAAAAATTATTATTTATTGGCGAAATTATTGCTAAAAATAAATAACAATGGAAAATGGAAAACCGCTCGGCGATAAGGCTAAAAATAAGATTCAAAAACCTTTCAATTCAAATAACCACTCATGTCAAATTACTGTAAAACGTCGAATATCCGAGCATGCAAATTATCCGAACCACGCTTTTAAAAAAAAAAAAACATGTGAAACTTGGATTATCCGAGTGGGCGTACTATCCCAGCCATAATAATTGTGAAACTTTCTTTTAAAAAATTAATTTGTATTAAAATTAATGAAAAACTATTAAAGGTACAATAAGTACATTTTAGCCTTATACTCCAGTAATAAATATTTTTTAATGTTTTTGAATATGCTATCAGTTTTATTACCAATTAGGCTCGGTCCACATCAACTCGGATAACCGAGCATTTACTATGCGAATGTTATGAGACTGTACGTCACGAAAATGTTTACTTTCTTTCAGGGTTATAAAAAAAAAGTTTTTCTATTAAATAAAATTTTTCAATTGTATTTGATATTTATGTACATGTATTCCTAAACTACTCAGCATGATAACCTTTCGTAAATAAAATCAACATTTTATTATCAATATTATTTCAAGATATCAAAAGTTTTGTTTTTGCTTTAAAATATGAATAAAAAAAAATGTCGTTAATAAATCGACGCAAAACATTCATCGTCATTGAAAACGTAATAGAAGTTTCAAGAACTATTATTGTAAAGGTAAAATCCTGTTTTTCAAAAGTATTAGTCAGAAACATAATACAACTGTGATAACACGTGTATAATAGTTAAACAATAAAAAAAAAATTAAATGAATATTAACGATGGAATTTTATTATTTTTAAAAATCAAAACTTAGATTTTTTTCTCGTTAAGATTTTTTTTTTATCTCTTAAACGTAAAAATAGTCTCAAATGTTGAACGTAAAGTGAGTAGTGCCCTCGATTAAATGAGAAATGGGGTTCAAAGTGTTGCTCGTCGTTAAAAAAACGTTAGTTATGGACGTAGTGGGAGTCCCGTGGTTTCAACAATTTAGTGCATTCGGGCACACACACACACACAACGTACATTTCGAAGATTGTGTGCCCATTTTCTAGTTTAGATCAACAAGAAACTTGATCTACATTTCGGAACTGTGCTCGAGCATTATTGCGCGTAGACCTAGTCCCACATGTAATTGATTGTGTACAGACACGAAAAAATAACATACACAGCAAAATACAAGCTGTACAAACGTATAATAAAAAATATAAAGAAAAGAAAACTGAGTACGCGCTTGTTAAATGAGCTCCGTATACTAAAAACAATACCGGCTAAAAATAAAATAAACAATTAGTCGGGGTGGGACCAGCCAAAAAATCAGTGTGTATCGGAGCGTAAACCGTAACGTTACGTATATTCGCGCTTACGGAACTCTTTAAAACATATTTTTAGAATATATCTTTAGATACCACGAGTGTACAAAATAAAAAAAAATTTGCTTTGCGCCGCATCTGTCACATCAATTCACGGCAGATAAATTCTTTTCTCTTCTCCCCCCCCCCCCAAATTTCGAAGCACAAATAATAATAGCAATAAAATTAATCAACGATCTAATTCGATACGCTGACACACATTGTGATGAAAGCGGCATATGGCTTAGTTAACACTTGATTTTCTTTGGGGATAAATAAACAAGTGTTGTTAGCGTAAATAAGCCTGACTTACATCTTGATTATACAAACAGTTTGCCACTCCAGAGCTTTGGTTACGTGTTCTACGCCACTTTTTACACCTCTTGGCGTGCCTACTTTAAATACCCATTAAGAGCATTTAGCTGCAAACACACTTTTCAACTCTCACTCACCAACTTTTCTTTTTTAACCAAACAAAAATGCACCCAGTGTAACATTTTTCTTATTAAGCATCACTTCTTAATTGCGCCTTTTTTTTTTAAAAACAAAAAAATATTGGTGCAAGTAGTTCAAACCGCGTTCTGAAACAGTGGAATTAATGTAAAGTTCATCCAACGAGGATCAATAAATAAAAGGTTCCATTGATTTGGACTTTTCTTGAAATTCTCATAGGTAGGTGAAAACCCAAGTTCTAAAACTGTTGTAAAATTCACCCAAATAAGATCCCTAAAAAAAAGAAGGTCGAGTTGGGTGTTTAGAGAACTTTCCGCAGAATAAAGCGTTGGCACTCGATTGACTTGAGTCTCGTTTAAAGTAAATCTGGGTACACTACTTTTGAATGCAAGTTCGGTGCAAGTTTAAAAGCAAGAGCAGGTCACTGGACAGATGAACCATTATTATCTTTAAAAATATTTTTATATTTATTTAGAGTTGCCTCCTGCTTTCAACTAGTACGAAGTATCGATTTTATTCGGAAAATAAGTTGAGATTAATGTTTGTTTAAGACCCTTTCGATTCGACCAAATGTTTTTGTTTCTCTGATTTTTGGATCTACAGTAGATGAAGTTTTTTAAGAGCAATTTAACTCTAGTATGTAAATGCATTGCAAGATTCATAAATACTAAATCTGATTTATTTATGACATTAAACCAATGATAATAAATTTAAAAAAAAAAAATATATATTTTCAATTAAAAGTTTTTAAACTTTAAATAGGAAAATATTTTCTAGCATTAAAATAAAAATTAAAAAGTTGTTAACTTTTTGTATGGAAGATTTGTGTTAAAAATTATACTGTCAAAGGAAGTAAAAAGCGTTACAAATTACAATAAACAAAATTCGTGTGTGAATCTTAATATGCAAATGTGGGTAAAATAAATCTTAAGACTCTTTTTTATACGTTTAATAATATTTTTGACTAATAAAATGTATTTTTTTTATTTTTATTATTTATATTTCGACGGCGTGAATCACCTTGGCGATAGTCATTGCACTCGTTCCTATCTACAATAATTTTAAGTTTCCCAAAACAAAATAAAATGCCGCGCGCGTAAAAACCCAGTTTAAAAATCATTGCGCCCTAATAAAATCTGAAGACGTAAAAAAACAACGCTGAGATTTACAAAGCAAAAAAAAAAGACGAAAATCCGAGAGGAAGATGATGAATTTTTCTTCTCATCGAGAGAAACAATCATTTGGGCAAAGGCGTTTAACGCTTTTTATTAGCGAATAAAACCCTCCAAAAATGACGTCGGTTGACGTCAAATTTACAAGCGCGCTCAAAACTAAGGTTTAGAACCCCCTTCATTTCTCATTTGACGATAGAACCTCAAAACAAAAAAAAAAAAAATAATACCCAATTTCAAAATATGCCCCGTTCTAAAATAAGAACAAAATCTTTGCATGAAAATGCGGAGGAAAAGCAATTTTGATCGAAAATAAAATCGCCAAATATAAATCACGAACATTACTATTACTACGCTCGCGAAAGCAAGCAGGCTTTGATAGTGCGCATGTGTAGAAAGGCGGGGCGTGTGTATGTGTGTCTGTACAGTATAACATAACGGATACGGTGGAATGGAGTTCGTGATCCTGGGAGGTCAACGGGTCAAATGTATCATCCACTTTGCAACCTCATTTTCTAAACGGATGTAAATATGAAGCTGCTGCTGCAACAACCATTTCTTTTCCGATATGTTTACACTTCAATTATTCTTCTCACCCCACCCCCTCTCAAAATACACTCTACTACAACGCTCATTCTCATTTCTTTTTAAAGAAAGAAAAAAAAATCTAATCATCCGACTCCTTTTCAACTCTTTTTCCACACAACAGCTTTCCTTCGTTTTTTTTTTTATTTTTTAAAGAAAAATAAAAATTTAAAGAAAAAGTTTATGGAAAATAAATACATTATGCAAATTGCGTTGAAATAAAAATCGAATTATGTATGCTGAAAATAAAATTTTGAGCTAAAAATGAATAAATAAATTGAATAACAATAATTCGGTGTTGTTCTCATTTTATTAAATTAAAATTGTACTACTGTACTGGTAATCAAGTTCTGTTACGTCATTTTGTGACTAATTCAAGTCACAGAGAGGGTAAAAAATAACGCACGCATCCTTTAAAATGTATAATAAATTATATTCCTCATAATCCGTTAAAATTAATTCCGACTTTACGAAATATCATTTTTTTGGATTTTCAGAAAAATGAAGCAACAGGGAAGAAAAAAAATAAAATGAAATTAAACGAAACATTCGCATAAAACAAATGTTTAGATCCGTTATTGATAATTTTAATCAAATTAAATATTGATTTAAAATAAAAATAATACGACGCTGTGATAATTATTATTAAGAGTGTAATTAGCGCTTTCTTCTCTTTCACATAATATTTACGCCCAACTCCTCCTCAAAAAAAAAAATTATATCGACATAGAAAACACAGCATCCTTCGATTATCGTCAATACGTACGTGCCGATACATTAGCGCAATTAAATCCAAATTAAAACTTAGAAAAATTTCTTCATTATTAATAATTTTGTAATTAAAGACGGTAATCATTTTTCCGCTCCCATTGGTACCAACCACTTCGGACCAGATCACTTTCAAATCAAAACACTATCATAAACGTATTAAAATGACGCATGCGCCCAACCAACCGCAATTACGTCACGCTCAAAAACAAAACAAATTGTATGTTAATTTCCTATATTTATTTTTAAAAACAAAAAAAACAAAAAACCAGTCGATCACGTATCATAAAAAAAACCATTATTTTGACGCGAATTACGCGAGAAAATAATAATAATATTAAAAAAAGTTCTTTCCCAATGGCGTAAATACACGAAGCGGATGTGAATGTCAATTCCTACCACTGACGTCATCGCAGAGATGGTAAAAATTATACATACTAAAATCTAAATAAACAAGTGTAAAAGGGATATGAGGTATCCAACTGAAGTATCGTTTCGCTTTTTACGAATTAAAGTTCTGTACCGGTACTGGCGGGACGAAAAAAAAAAAACATGATTCGGAGTATTGTTTACCTTTTACGGCTTTAATTTCCATCAAATGCATTTTGCACATTGAACTTCAAAACATAAACACGGATCTTGAACAATTAATTTGGCTTATTGTTAAACATGCAAACCACCCCCCAAACAAAATAATTAATACGAAGTTAAATTAGTTACTAATTGCCAACAATTTGAATATGAATTACATAATTAATATTCAATAATTTCATTCATTCACGTGCTGTTACTCGTATTATTATTAAGCTGTTGACTATTCATATAACTAACTTGAAGACTTACTGCATAATATGGAGACAGCGACGTCACCACAGATCCGCATACTACACGCATTGATTCATTTCCGTCAATCACTAATTTTTTATAAAAGATTAGGTCTCTTGGGACACTCCTCTCATCGATCACTCAAAACATAAACAGTATTATCATCGCGATGATAAACGTATAATTAAACTTCTATTGAATTAGACAGTTGCTATTAAATAGATTTTATAATAATATTATGAGCGAAACGCGTATAACTCGCGCAAATGGAGGGATAAACGCAGTTTCACCCTTGAAACATTCGCAAACAAATGCATCACCCTCCATTTGCTCGCCCAGTACCCTCGCGCAATTAAAATCCGCCAAACGAGTACCGAAAAGTTTGGCATTCGAAACATTAAAAACCTAATGCATCGCCCTCCATTTGCGCGAGGGTACTGCGCCAATAGTTAGCAAAAAAATGTAAAAAGAAAATTTTTTTAAAAAAAAAGAATAATACTGTACGAGACCAAAAAACGTTTATAGAATTTCTAAAAATGGAGAAGCACGGTTACTGTTAGTATCAAACACACAATTCATAAAACCTGCGCAAATGGTGACTTGACAGCAAACAATAAAGCTAATAATTTACTATAATAATAGTTATTTTGTCATCTCTGACGCAAATTGATAATTAAAAAAATGTTGGTGCAGACAAATGAATATTAAACAGCAAATAAAAGGTCGTATCCTATTATTACGTCTTCAACACCAATATTGAGCTAATGCATCGATACTTATTCACAATAATTTTGATTCGCGCAAAGTAATACTGTACAGTGTAATTCTTTTTTTTTTTTTTTTTTAAGAAGTTTAAAATTTTCAAGTTCGTTTTATTTACATTTCCAATATCAGTGCCAAAAACTCAAAAAAAAAAAAAAAAAAAAACTTAAAATAAACCGCGAGTTGTGTAACTCCCTAAGCCACAAATAAAAAGTTGTTTTAATATTACATAAAAAAAAAACAACTTGTGTTTTCACGCACTGTACAGTACAGTTTGTTTTGTTCGATGTGAACTTTGGAAGCGGTGACAAGTAAATGCCGGAAAAATAATATTATTTATTCGAAGCTACGTAATCGCTTAATAGTTTCGTCACGATCTAACCTACTTCATAATACAGGGTGGGGCAGCGAAAAGTTCTTTTTTCGAAACGCAATAAAACATATTTGATAAATTAGAATTTTTTT
>JAQGAZ010002092.1:0-20900 GCA_034692225.1 Polydesmus complanatus | reverse complement strand
GGATATAATGCGATCCCGCTTATAGTGCGAATTTTCTTTGGTCCCTTGAATCGCACTATAACCGGTTTTTACTGTATTTGATGATATTTTTTTTTTCCAATTTGGATTACCGGTATCTAAACTTCTAAAGTAAAGTACATTGTAAATTTGATTTCAAATGGTTTTCTCGAATCCACCACATTGATTATTGTCATTTATTGCATTCCACAATTAACACAGTGTTTCTACATGGTATACTGTAAAGTACTTGTGAGAAGCGCTGAACCAAGTGCTTTCCTAGGCAGCAGAGAATACGAAAGAATTCCGATAGGTACAAGCAGTTTAAAATTTGACTTTAAATATTGAAATACATGTATGAACAAATTAAAAATTTAAGAAAAAATGCTAGATCAAAATATGAGTTCAGTTTACGCAGCGTTTTTACGGATCCAATTTCTTCTATAAATAAGGCGCCTATTGCTAAAACGGATTACGTACATTTCTTTTAAATGAGTTTGATGGAGTTTCTTACTCTAAATGGCACTAGTTTTACACAGCAGAGAAAACGAACTTGTTAACTTTGAAGCTCGTTTTCTCGAAAATAGATTTCTCATTAAGAGATTTTGCGGAGAAGGTTTTTTTTTACCCGTTTTTATGCTTAACTAAGTCCACTTCTTACGCCATCAAAGTTTGGCATTTATTTTTGCATTGATGTAAAATTAAATGAACAAATAAACTCTAAAGTCCAAACTCGGACGACATAAGAAGTGGATTTGCATAAGAACGAGGAAAAAAACCTTGTCCGCAAAATCTCTACCGTACCGTATTATTTCTTCAAACCTTTATAAAGACGAGTTTAATACTAGTTAAGATATTTAAACTTAATTACTGGCGTTAATCAATTTGATTAAATAAAAACAATTTTAAAAGTAAAAAATATTGCGCTTTGAAGGAATATGAACGATTTGCAGTTTTTTGGCGAAAAATAAGCTAAGTTTTGTCATTGTACTAGTTTCATCTGTTCGGCATTGCTATTGTCCTAAAAAAAAATCGAACTTGGAGATCCAACTCAGAAGAAATCCTTCGCAGGAAACTGAATAAGAATTTGTTGATTAATTCAAAAGAATGTGTTTGTTCTCACGTCAGCTCAGCGTATGTCGGTGTGGGGTATCTTGGGTTATGGGAGGAGGAGTGGGGTGGTGCGTGTAATCACCTGACATAGGCGCATTGTGTACACCTTGAAACACATCAAACAATGCGAATGTAGACTAGGCACATTGACAGCCAGCTCTGCCACTCGGAAGTTAGGATTAATTTTTTTTTCTTATCATCTATTTTTTTTTTCTTCTTCTTCTTTTTCTTCTTCTGTCGAAATGAATGTTTTTGTTGCCGCTGCGCTTCCATTTGCTCATTCAAGCAACAGCCCAAAATCTTTTTTTTTTTTATTTTTTCTCTCATCGTCATCTGAAGGATTTTAATCTTCTTCATACAGAGGATTACGTTCGCTGTCTTTGAAACGAGACCTTTCTCTTTTTTTTTTTCTATCATTCACTCCCTCGCTCGCTATTTATTCGATGCACTCGTTTATATAAGCACTCTTCAGTTCGTCTACAGGGTGTCTTACTAATTGCGACAACCCTACCTGAGTCACGTGTACCTTAACTCAGGTACCGGTATTGTACTGAATGAATGAGAAAAAGTCGGAATAATTAAGGTTGGTGAAAGTGGATTAAAATTGCCCCCTGGTTGGGAAGAAAATCTGCTATCATTAATTTGCGTTGTTTGTGTTTTTTTTAAAAAAAGAAAGAAAAATTTATAATTATTATTTATTTTTGATGGCGCTGTCATGGTTTTTAAGAACATTTTTTGTTACCATGCTCTTAATTATAATGATTTAAATAACAAATATACCGGTAAGTACTGTAAAAGTTTGTTCAAAACTACAAACATTTATTCAATAATAACAGGAATAAGTTTATCATTATTATTATCAGCAATGCCGGTATTAAACAATTCAAATCATTGAGCAGTAACAATCTTTTTTTTTTTTTCGAACTACTGAATCCCATACTGTATTAAAAGATGGTGAATTGTTTTACTTCTGTCGTGAAGAATTTAGCTTTTTAAATTGAATAAATTTAATTAAAATGTGACATACTACGTATGCGATAATACTGTATGAATAGCAACAGTTAAATTTTTGTTGATCAATGATCAACAAATAGTTTCGGTTTTTCAACAACTGTTTCACTTTAATTGTTGTTGTTTTTTTTAAATCGTTTAAATATGTATTTTGGATAAATTGAGTAAAGCATTTATTTTTATTCATTTAAAGTTTTAACTATTTTTTTTATTTTTCCAATAGAATTGAGGAAGATGACGAAATTGCTCAAGATGTCCGCCGAGCTCCAATTGTTGGAAAAAATGATAAATGTATCGTGCAGTGATCAAGTATTTTCTCCCGTGGTTTAATTTAAGGTGCGTATTAATACTATGATGATGATTCAATGGACAATAAGAACAGTTAAATGTCGGCAAATGTTTACGCGGGTATTAGAAATAATCCAGTTTTTTTTATCGAAAAATCCAAACGTGAACCATACGTTTGGTCTACTGCTTCCTTCTTCTCCGTTACATCCTCTTCATTTCTTTACAAACATTAAGATTACGTTGCGCTCTGAAGAAGCTAACTTTCAGCGCGCTACTCTCTACACTCTTAAGGAGTAAAATAAACATTTTGACATCGCAAAAAATCAACTTTTTCCTACTCAAAATCACAAACTGACAGATGCATATTATTATAATTTAAAATCAATTAGATCATTCTGTTTTCGTAAATTTTTTTTTCGTTATTTCTCGGAAATTGTTATTTTTGTTCGTATTCTAGAGTTTGTACAACATACAGTACAGTACTTGTATACATATGTATAATATAATCTTTAGGATTGCATAGCGATAGAGCTTGGCAGTGTTTAATGTTTGATTTCCGATCATTGATGAATCTCCAAAACATGACATTTTTATCGATTTTAAGCTTTAATGATTAACACATTGGAAATAATTTTGTAATTCGTCGAATAACATTATAAAACATTAGCAGATATCGTAATATATTTTCGTTTTCATAGTAAGACAGGGCTTAGCATTTTGCTAGTTACACTTGCCTAGTGTCTGTTAACTGTAGATTATAATATTGATGCTTTTCTTGTACTACTTTTTGATGGCTTTAACTTTTTATTTAACACTGGTCAACGCTTAGCTACATTTTTGATAATAATAATAATGGTTAATTACAGTACTTATTTTAACTATTTTATACCACAACTGCCATAAGTTGGTTATTTTTTAAACAAATATATTTAAATTATTTATTTTATTGTATAAACGATGACATTTTTTTATTGTTATTTCAATTGATGCACTTAGTTTAAATAGTGGAAGAACCTATATGTGCCTCAATTTTAAATTATTTTTGTGTTTAATTAAATTGGTATCTTAAAAAAACATTAAACGTTAACAACTGACACAAGTTGCTACGGATTTAATGCATGTAAATGAGAGAACGCAGCCTGAAATAAAATCAGATTTAGAATAAATAGATGACAGTAAAATGAGAAAAGAGGAAGGTGTTTTTGCAAATTTTTACGCCATATTTTGATGATATTTTCACTCACGTTTAATTAACACTTATATAACTTAAAAACAATTTGAATAATTCCGGTATAAATATATCCAAGGGAGAAGCAAGTTAATTTTTTTTGACAAACATGTTTATAATACAGTAGGCTTACATGTATTCGAATTGTTAATTTTTAAGAATCGCAATTATAGTTTGAATAAAACGATTTTCTGCTTTCTTAATTAGTTGCAACGCAACTTACATGAATTTATATCAAATTAGGAATTGAAAAATTTTATAGGTTAATTTTTATTTCGCTTTATATTTTTTAAGAATGAGTTTTGCAACAATTAGTTTTTATAATTAGCCTATTAAAAACTAATAAATAACAATTCTTATGAAAACAACATGAAACATGCTTTTTCAGTGAAATATTATCTATGCTAATCACAGGGTATTGTCATCTGTCATAGTATCGATTATCACGAAATACGAGTTAGTTTATTTCAGGAAATATTAAATAATGACCGACAAACTCTTTTAACTATGCGATGAGTATAACTAATAAGCTATTCATCAAATCTGTAAAATAATGCACCGATAGCTCAATCTTTATTGCGCAAAATGAGTTACAATTCGAGTAGCCTACGTATGAAACTGGCAATTGCCTCGAATGTAAACTTCGAAATACAGTATATCGAAAATGAGATAAAGAATTTAAATTGCGAGTGAAATATAAATGTGTGAACGTTAGCATGTACATTAACAACGCTTTACTTCTCATTCTTTCGTCATTAACACACTGCTAAGCTCCAATAATAATTATTGCACGAAAATATTATTTATGAGCCGAAAATTTTAATTACGCTCACTGATGATTTTGTAATGGGAGATATTTAAATTTATAGAATTTAAATGTTTTTGGTAGTTAGCACTTTAACGAAATTTTTTTTGCTTTAATCAAAAAACAAAAAGAAGCACCAAAAATTTGATGGAGATTTGGTAACTAACGTGATAAAAAAAATGTCACTATTACTATTTGTGATAATGTTACGATTTCATTATGAATTTTGTTGCGAGTTTAAAGTTCTCTAGGAAAATTTATTTCAAGTGTTTTTCTGAAAATAACGTGCGATTGTATGAGCGAAGATGATTTTCACGTTTAAAATTGTATCTCAGATAGCTTGTGTGTGTGTGTCGTATACATTTGCAATGCTATTGATTCGCTGACTTTGAACTGACTGACTGCTGTACACTGTGATAATCGGTCAAACTAAATAAGTTGTTTTGTTTTTTCTTTTTGTTTTTCTTCGATTATTTAATGTAATATTATTAGAAATGAAGTCATTTTTCTGTTTTGCTATTCGTAGCTGAGAAATTATTGTTTGATCATTAATCGATTAAAGGCAAATTAATTGTTGTTAAAAGGTTATTTCTGTTTATTTTAAATTGTATGATTTTTTTTTTTTTGGATATAAAAAAAAATCATATAATCGTGTTTTGTTTACTTTTAAGATGTAGACATCTTTTAGATTATAATTCTTAATTAGTTTTTTTTTTCTCAATTTTGTTTTAGGTTTATATTTAAAATACAGTATGTATATATTCAGTTTATATTATTTAAATAATATTGACAATCAAGAATAATAGGAACGACTGCAGTTGAATCTCATCAAATCCAACGTCATTAAAAGGTAAGAAAAAATTGTTTTAACGTTATTTTTACTTAGAATAATAATCCCAAAAATGTTTTTAAAAAAACATTTTGCTATCAAATTCCTTAATAAGTTCTTTAAATATTTTCATTGTCGGCGTCGAATTTTTCAATAATGCACTCGAATTTTTTTTAAAATTTTCGCATTATATGAGTTTGAGGATTTTTTTTTTTTGTTTTTAAATTTGGTCATCGACTTCGTTTCATTCACATTTATTCAACTTTTAATAATTGGGGAATTTTTCTCCCGCTATTTACATATATTTATTCGCGTGCGTAGGGATGATATCAATTATAGGTTGCCTAAACAATTAGCGAATAATCTATATCGAATGAAGGATGGGATTTATTCTCTAGGCAACTTAGCCGTACACAATGGTTACCAAGACCTCGTAACAACACACTTTAAACATAATAATAAAAGCAGTAGGAAAGGAAGGATAGGAAATCTGTTTTATCATTTCCAATTTATTAATGATGCTCTCTCCGTCCGCGTTCTCTTTTCGATCTCATCCTTAGTTTTCCATCCCTGCTTGTCCCCCGGACAGGGAAATGGAATTAGAGAGGTTTGCTCGTAATCGTTCAAAGTCAACATTATTTTGTGTTTCCAAAGATTTTTCGAAAGAGCAACTCTCTTTGTGATTCGTCCACACTTCCCACAACGTTTTTGCACTTTCAATTCAAGTACCACTTTCCTTCCATTTTCCAAGCGTCACTCGCGCTATTTATCTTGTCGCGGCCTTTTTTTTTTTATTACACTCACTCGTTGTCATGGTTTTTGGCTATTTTTTAAAGTCAAAAATCTGACTTTTTATGCTTTTAAGGAAAGTTATTTCCATGTAATTAAAGATGTTTAAAGAATAGATTTTAATTCGTTAACTTTTGTTAAAATATCTAATTTAATGAGGAGCTTAATAATGGAATAATCAGCGTTGATGTTTAACATCCTATAGATAACTATTTCAAATTTTCTTTTTTAATTTTAAAGACTTTAACTTTAATAAATAATTCTAGTTAGAGCTTAAAAACTGCGTTAAATTAATACTACAAATACAACTCTCAATTGATGAATTTAGAGCGTCTCGCAGAGAAATTATTGCAATCATTCAATATTATTTTTTTCCAAGTAATTTTGAGTTTTTGAGTAATTCCAAATAAGTTCTATTTTTTAAAAATTTGTCGATATGTACTTTAATAGTTATCCTAATGATCTAATCTATAAAATGAGCTTTAAATTTTAAATAACGGTTTTGATCTGATTGAGTAAAATTTATGAAATTCTTACCATTTTGTTATTTTTATGATTTGCAAAACAATCATTTTTTTTTTTTTGAACAAAATAAAAAAACACTTAGAAAAATACTTGTTTTGAATATATAACTCGAGGTAACGTTACATTACAGTCTCTAAAATAAGCGAACTTTTAAATGATCAACATATTTATTCTATTTGTAAGAACTTTCAATTACTTTCCGTATATAACTTTCATCTGCATTTATATATCTTATTCGTATTTCTTTCGTTTTGAGTGGAAATGTATGTCTCTTTGTGTACCTCCATTAGACCTAAAAGCTTAGTCTTTTCACTCGCATTTCTCCCATCACGCCATCTTTTAGCGAATTTAAATCTTTTTTTTTCTCTCTCTATCTTTCATTCTTTCTCTTTTTCCGCACTTCCTTCGTATCAGATATACGAGTCGAGCGTCAAAACCGTGTGCATTTTTATAGATATGAGACTATACGCTAGCGTATACATAAGAGAAACTTTATAATAATTGTTAATGTAAACTCGTGTGGTGGAGGTCGCCATGTTAAGGCCCTATTCATGTATCAATTGAAAATTGTAGCTCGGTAAAGGTGTCGTGTTCCCATGCAATGTGCGATACACATGCGATGCACAATTTCTATTCATATGAAAAAGAGGGAGAAGGGGGGAAGGGGTGGTGGTGCCTCCGAACGTGTTAAAAAGGACGTGATCTTCGCTCATCACTCCCCTTCTGCCCCGTTTCCATTTTCCCAGTCTTTCTCACTCTACTCTACGTGACTTGATCTCTTGAAAAGAAAAATATAAATACATTTGGTGTGTGCCGCCACCAAGATGATGAAGATGGGGCGGCTGCACTTGTGTGTATGGAGATACACAAGCCAAGCGTGCTTTTCCTATTGAACTCGAGGCCCGATGGTGTTAGACGCAGATGCCCAATTTCTCATGATACTTTAAAATAGGTTTGATTGAGCTCGATTCCGGGAATTATTTTTGTCACGTGAACCGAAACACGTTGCGACACATTTTTCTTATCACTCGATCGTTTTTCCACAAATGTTAACGTGAAAAATGTAACGCTGATTTTTCCAACTTGAACATTATTAAGGGGGAGGGGGAGATATTTTTAATATTCAAAACGCGTGCAACCACATTGCACAGATACATTTTCGACGAGGAATGCAAACAAGAAAGCGCCATTTTTAATGAAATACTGTATATCCATTATTGAGAGAAAATTCGCTTAAATTTTTTAATTTTTGGGTTTATTAATAATAATCAAATATTCAATTTATTTATTAAATTCGACAATAAATTGATTGAACAATTTAATTGCTTACAATTTATTAAGATTACAGCTGATCTCCATGCTCGTATTATATCAATACCGGTATATAAATTTCGTTAATTACTCAATTCACTTTTTCAAAATTAGTTACATTGAACTTACTTAAAATTATATATTTTTACTGTTCAATGTTCAAGTTATCATACAGTCAAACTGATGTCATGACGGCTGCTATGCCTACATACTCGTACATTTAATTCAGAAAATCACACTTATGATTTTTTTTTTTTTTTGGCTTTAATGGGAAGTTTTATATTAATTTAAATGTTAACGAGTTATTTGTATAAATTCCGTTTATTGTGATGGGTTTTAATTAAATAAATCTGGCTACAAAATATATTTTGTAAGCGAATTTTACAAATCTCCCCCTGATTGTGCATACGTTACACTACAACTGCGCTATGTGGTAAAGCCCCAATACTTTTTTTTTAAAAAAAAATTGATGATTATGCTTTTTGGTTACCTTTATTTAATTTTGCACTTACACTTTTTAAGTATTTATGCCTATGTGCGGCGACAGAACATAGTTTGTTGAGGAAAATTGAATCAGATATTTCCCACCGAATTCCAGAGTGTTGAAATACACGCACTGGGAAAATAAGTTCCGAGAGGGGGGTGAAATTGGAATCCGAAATAAATTAGGGATACTAAAACCCCCGCTCATATTTTCATTGCAATATGTGTGAACCGCTGCTGTTGAAGTAATGACTAAATTAATTTTCATTAAAAATAATAAAATGAAAGAAAGATGAGAGGAAGGAGAATACACCGTAGGACGAAAGGCCTGTTGTTATTGTTGAAAGGCTTTATTTGTAAAGGTTTCACATCTCTTTTGTTGTTTTCTCTGGTATAACGTTTACCAAAAGAAAATAGATGCGAGCGAGGGTGTTTTGTGATGTGTGAAAATCTAACATGCCGAATTGCCCGGAGCCTGGGAACGCACACGAGACCGTTTGTTTTTAAGGAAAAGCGCCATACGAGATGCAATGGAGTGAGTGCCTACCGTAGTGAAAGAGGTCCCTTTGGGAAGAGCAATGGGCATGTACACAGCACGGTGTCTGACGCTGCTTGAGCGTGAAATTGCTCTCTCTTTACGTTAGGAAGACTCTTCAATGAGAGCATTCACTCCCGCGCACGCTTTCAGAATAACAAAAATACTGTATATCAAAATTCTGCTTTTTAAAGGAAATAAGACCAGATATTAAAAGGTCTACATTTTAGTTATTACTTATATTAAATAAATAAAAAAAAATTAGATTTTACTTTACTGACTGTACTTATTTAATAGCAACGGGATCTAGAAAGAAGTTTGCAATGTGATAAACCAAGACCCATCTTGTTTTTATTTTACCATTTACTAGGTTTCTTTTAATCTAAACTTTTATAATAATTGAAATGTTAAGGTTTGAAAATTGTTAAATAGTAAGTTGTATGTCAATACTTAATTTAATTTAAAGCAACATAATTATTATTAATTTCATTGAGGTATTTCACAGTTATTAGAACCGTCATTCTGTTATTTTACTCGTAATAGACTTCAGTATACACGGTATACACAAAAAAATGAACCCAACTGAATTAGTAGTAAATCTTTTTAATAATCTAAATATTGTAATGACACAATGTCATAGAGAAACTTCACTTTAATAAATTTTTTTTTAACATGTTTTGTGGCCTCAACACGCGCAGCAAAGCGTATTATGCCAACTTGATTATGCCCACTCACTATGCGCTGTATTGATTCTAGCTTCAATGATCGAATACAGTATTTAGAATATTAAAAGGATTAGCGTAGCCTACTAATTCAGTTGGGTTTGTTATTTTTTCGTACACCGTGTACTGAAATCACATATCTTTACTCGAATCAATATATATATATATTTTTTTTAAATTGTTAATTTTTTTTAATGGGGAAATAAGCAAAATTGGATAGTAATAGCCTACAAAACTTTATCCTATAAGTGTTTTATAAATTATTAGTATGAGTCAGACTAGTAGCTAATATTTATTAAATTTGTGAGCTTCACCTGACAGTGCTAAATATTCATAGACTATCTATTCGAATTTTCGATTATTTTAATCACCCAAATAATTCCAATAATAGTAGTTCTACGACATTGATAGTTATTATTTGTCAAGTGCATTTATAATAAATACGGTAATGAAAATTTTAAATTAAATTAATTATTAACAGCATTTATAGGTCAAATACCGTATTTTTAATATGAAATACCTGTAATTCTTTTTATATAATTATATAATTCAATAGGCTGTATTTTAGAATTAAAAATATTTTGTTATTTAATTTTTAGCATCGAAAATTAGGGCAATTACCGACTGGAAGCATTAATTTATGATTTCGTTGTATGCAAACGTTTAAAAGCGTAAAATTCGTTCACAACCTGGAGGTGTTGGCTACAGTATTCCAGTTTCCATTTTATTTATTTTGGAATTTATAGATTTTTATTTCGAGAGTTTTTCTTCCTTCCTCTTTTTAACTGTTTTGTATTTTGATTTCGTTAGTGTATCTAATTGAGGCGTATGGTGTTGCATAGAATCTGGCTTGTGGGCTTCTTCTAAATTGCATGTGTGAGCGTGATTTGGAAAAGGCGAGGGATTGAATGAGAGAGAGAGAGATCCAGAGAGAGAGAGAAGGGAGAGGGAAGCCTAAAGAATGTTCAACTCAAAAGGACCCTTGTTTACTTTGGGGCCATTATCGTTGACGTGTGCTAGCTGATACTGTTTGTAGTTAATTAGCGATGGACTGGAGAATAAATATAAGCTTTCGCGTGCGTCACAGCGACGTAAAGGGTCGTAACACGTAACAGCGACGTCCTTTGGCGAATAGCTTGTTAATTTATGGCAAACGAAAGGCATCTGTATCACACAGCTGCGTACAATATTAATAATTATTATAGAGCGTTTTTTTTTTTTTGCTACTAACTAGCCAACACAGTGATTTAATTTACAATGGCTATTTTAGACGTATTAGAGAAATCTAAAAATGAGAGTTTTGGTAGATAATTGAGCACTCGGTGATGAAGCAAAATTACATTTATGTATTTAAATACTGTACTATCAATTTATGGGGAAATACTTACAGCTAAATAAAATTATGCAACTATTGTGATTGGAGATTAACGGATTAAAATTTTTCTTTGTATTTAAATATTTATTATTATTTTGTGAAATTTAGTAAAATACCACAACAAGCAATAGTCTTAATATTTTCTCCAGTTAAAAATTCGTTGTCTAATATTATTTTAGATATTTTGCTCGTTCAGAAATTGAATTTCAATTAATTATTTTAAAATTTGGTAGTTCAGTATTTTTGTTTTTATATTACAGAATAACCAAGAGGTTAATCAACATGATTATTTAAATTATTTATTTAATAAGACATGACTCTAAAAAATAGTTATTTTTTTTTTTTTTATAAATAAAAAAGACGCTTTTCAATTTTGAAAGAGATTAATTTTTTGGATAGTTCAACGACTTTCATAATATTATTGTTTAAAATTGATTACATGGCGATATACCTAGGTTAGTTTATGAATTTTGTACATTTTTTTAAAAATTTGATTGAAATAAATTAATGAGTCCCTCTATACATTACGCTAATTAATAAATTAATTTTGTAATGTTGTCCCAGTTATAATATGTCGATTTAAGACATTTTTCGTTTTTGTAAAAGTATTAATTGTAGTAGCAAAAGTATAAGCTTTTTTCAAAAGCCAAGTTAGTGAGTTCTTCCACTCACTGCGGTGTGCGACGAAAAAATGAGTAACGAGCAAGAGCATACAAGACGCAACTTTATTTTGGTGAATTCCATTAAATTTTATTGATTTTTGACAATTTTTGGCTCCCTCTCCACTCCAAAACCAGATAAAAAATGAAAGCACCACATTTTTTTAAAAAATGTTGTTGTTTTTAAGAAAAAACTGGCTAAAAATAACCTACGATTAAAACAATCTCAATTTGTAGCCACAACAATAATACGGAGTAATTATTATACAGTACCATTGTCAGTGTTAGACAACCAGCAATAAATGCACTTTTTCGCGAGCTAAATTCTTGACTGTAAATATTGAAAAATAAAGTCACTGACTTTTTGAAATACAGCGAAGTACTGCGAGAGCTACTTGAGCTACTGTATTTTTATTACTTCGAAAGTTAGGTGATTTCTATTTTCAGACTAAAAGTAGCTAAAAATCATCGTCAATAATTAATATTAAACATTTAAACTAAACAAAAAATTACCTTCCCTCTCTATACATTTTGGGGTATCTGTTTCTTACTTAAATATATTTTAATGAATAATAAATTTCGGTAAATTATTGAAGGTTTAGTAGGCCGTTTACAATAATAATTCTACTTAACCAGGTAAATTTATTGCTGCCGCCAGTTGGTGCCTTGTTTGGGCCATAATTTGTCCGTCATAAATATAATTGCGATATAATGTTGGGGTTAGTCGAATAAACGTCCTAATTTTCCGCCTTTCAACGCCCTAAACACTCTAAAGGGAAGTATAAAAGAGGCGGGTGGGAAGTCGTGGGAGTGAGGGCTATTTTTCCTTTAAAAATCTTTAGGTTGAGTAAAATGTGGAGTAGAAGGGTATAGAAATGTGAGGGGCGGGTGAGGTGTGGGTTGTAGTGAAGAGAAGTTAAACTGTCGTCTCCATCACCCAATTAAGGTATTCTCCATAGTAATTGCTGGTTTCGCGCTCCCCTTGACAGTTGGGTGCTTGCTACCTCTCCTCCCCCTTCTCCCTTCCCTCTCTCTTTTCTGTTAGCCCGAGGGAGAGGTAACCTCCACACCGTCCTAGTAAAACGTCTATCCCAGTATTATTTTGTATTCGTATTGTGATGCGTTTGAAATGAAAAGAAGTCGTAGCTACATTTTTTTTTTCTCCCTACATCCGTGTTTATATGGTCGAAAGAATCTAGAAATGTACAATGAAAAAATACAAGAAAGTGACCACAGAATTGGGTAGGCGGGACAGTGGTGTTGACCCCCTGCCGTGGTCGTTGGGAACGATGACCGGGTGGTCACCAAACTTTTTTTTTTTTGGTTTTGTTTTCTTTTCGCTCTGTGTGCTTTTTCGATCATCACTAACACTAACTGTGCTCTTTTTACATCGATCACGTACTAAACACTTTTCATCAAATAACTAATTCTACAAACTACAGTGCATCATAATTTATTCTTTCTTCCGATGTTTAAAGATTGGTAATAGGGTCTTCAATTTCAAAATATTTTGAAAAACAGTTTGTGCCAATATTTAAAATTCGGAGTCTGTAACAAATTCAATTTGTGGCAATAATCCACAATTCGAATTGTTTTATGTTCCAGATTTTTTTTTTTTTTTAAATAATAAATTCGCCTCGGAAAAAAAAAAATTTAAAATTGAAGTGGTTTTCATTTTTTTAAGACCCAAAATTTGGTTGATTTTTTTTTTGTTAGAATCAAATCAAATAAATAAAACTATAAGCCAATACAACAAAATTAAGAAAAATTTGTGGAAAAAGTTTGAAATGCAAAATGTGATTTAAAAAACCAATAAATAACTGTGCAAATAGGGTTTAATAATACAGTATAAATTATGATTGATTTAAATAAGATGATAATTTCTTCTTTAAATATTGTTTAGAACCAACTTTAAATACGGTACTTATTTTAATCGATATTTTAATTAATAATAAAAAATCTAAATTGTAACGAGTACTTTCTTATAAAATGGCAATTTGAGACAGTTTAAAACTTTAAACTATTAGTTGATGTGTCAGCTAATTTAACTCGTTTAATTCTTCATTGAAAAGCTAATTAATATGACCGTTGAAGTTAAGAAGTGCTTAGTAAAGTTTATTTAAGCTAAAGAATAGCAAATTGAACATGTTAATTTGACTAGAGTGCTCCTTCAATAGTCAATCAACGTGAAGACAGAGGAGGAGGAAGAAGTGAGAGAGAGTATTTTAAGAATTTGGCCATGTGATGAGACAGTAAAATGCATAAAGAAGGTGTACTGCAGAAGAGTGACAGACAGGTACAGCTCTATTCAACAAATTTCTTCTTTTCACCCATCAAAAAGTTACCCTCCCCTGAAATTTTCAATTTTCTTTCCATACGAGGACATCCATATTCGCCCGCGGGTATTTTTTCTAGTTAACGTTGGAAAAACGATAAAGAAAAAAAAAAATGGTTTTGATATATTTTTAACATGTTTTCATCCAAATCAAGCTATTCAAAAATGTCCATCTCGTATCATGTGGACGACGTTGCCAAGAGAGAAAAGAAAGAAGAAGAAAAAAGAGAAATTGAAGAGAGAGAGAGAGAGAAAAAAGAAAGATAGGACGAGTAGGTTTTGTAGCGAATGCACCTTGGGTGTCCTTTGACCTTTATTGTCAGTTCAATTTGATGACAGTTCGAACGTAGTCACGAGAACTGCTTCGCGCTCTTCAAATCCGAGTACCACTGACCGCTGCCTACCCTCATTCCATCCATCCTGACTTAACCCACCTATTGTAATGGGACTGATAGGCGTTCAGCGACCCAATGTGAGAACTTTGCTGCTCAACTGTCATGTCCATGTTACCGCAGGAATTTCATTTTGCTTATTAATTTATTACGTCTTATCACGTGCTACTCCAATTAGGAAAGTTTGAAATTGTGATGGATTAAATGAATAACGTGACGGATTTAATCAACAAAACGTTGAACGGGTTTTCATTAGTTGCATAGGCTAGTCAGGCTTTGATATAGAAGACAAATGGGCAACTTTGTTCCTTTTTTTGATTCTAGCTATTAGCATTAAACTGACTAGATTCAGTGCACATATAATGGAAATTTGTATTGAATGCAGTATTCTTTACCTCAAGTAGTTTTATTTTTTCAATGTGCCGTAGTTTGCATCTAAACCTTGATTTAAAGTCTTGTAGCCACAATATGAGATTAATCCAGATTTAGTTAAAGTGACTTTTTGGTAGCCTACATGATCAAAATGTTAACGGTTTAAGAAAAAAGATGCACAGGCATTTTAAAACGCTATGACAAAACACAAACAAACAGTATACCGTACAGTAGGAGGAGAAGATTATTGCCGGTATGGTGCATGGGGGGTTATATGTTCAGTATATTAATGTTAATAGTAATGTGACCAACTCAAAAACTTTGGAAAAAAAGTTTTGTGGCATTTTTTTAATCTTTGCGTGCCCCCTTAAGAGAGTTTAGCGTAGCAGCCTCTCTCGCGTCAATGTGGCGTTTTTCTTCTTATTTTGCCGGTTTTCGCGTCTAAATAAACACAAATACTTAACTTTTTTTAAAGAGTAATACGAATATTATTTCCACGGTTTCTACATGTCGAAAATTTTAACAATTAACAGTAAATAATACGCAGTAGGCGTGCTTGATTGGCCTCTCAGTGGTTGCGCCAATCTGTGAGATCAAACTTACGAAAGAGCCAAAATTTCCTCTTCGCAAGCTTGGGCCTTGATAATACAGTACTTGATATCCCTTTGCAAACACATCTGATTGCTTTTTAAATCGGTTTTTGGTAGCCGTAACATAATATGCAGTACAGTAAATAACTAGGCCTACATCGTATAGCAAATTGAGATCAGAATAAAACGAAATTAAGATAAAAGTAGATAAAATTTACAGCAAATTTCTACTTCAAAATACAAGAAAGAAAATGACAGTAGCCTACTTTAAAAAAGTTGTTTTGTAAATTTACAATTATTATTTTTTGAATATGTAGCTTATATTAGTTTTAATTAAGCATGCAAGGAACAAACATTAATAAAACTCGTATGTAATAGCAAAAGTCGCAATTCAGTGACTTGAAGAATTGTTTTGGGAGAGCAAAATTATTAACATACAAGCTGCTGTACATGTATCACAATTTTTAATTGTTAAATTTAATGCCACTTATTGTTGGAATTTAGCCATTTGTTGGGGATTTATTTTTGTGTTAATTGTTTGTAAAACGCGTTTAAATTTCCTAGAAAGTTTGGGATTTACCCGATCCCGTTAATTGCAATGGTAGCACACTTATTTTTATCCGTTTAGTCATAAAATGCAAATTATGCTATTTTAATTTATTTTCAAAGTAAAAGGTGAACTAGACGCCGTTATAAAGGTGATTAATTAATTTTGTGTGAGCATATTAATGCGGAGTTGATAAATAATAATTGTGAGTTTTGCACATTTTAATGACATAAACGCTGACTGACGAGTTGTAGAAAAAGATGGCGAGACCATAACATAAGTTCAATTAATCTAGAGATAATCTTGTAAGAATTTGTTAAATAATATTTCATGCGAGAGTTGCTCCGCTCCCTAGCGAGTAATCACGCCTTTTCCCCAGCAACCACCTCACGGTGTAGTTGTTGACGCTTCGACTCATCTACGCATGCCACTCATACATGTACATAAAAACAATAAAGTTTTTCTAGGCATAGCCACGGGTTGATTTGTCAAGCAAAAAATGACGAACAAAAAATACGACGTCTCCAAGACATTTTCTCTGTCGGTTTCCATCTGCTCTCGCGTTAATTAGAAATACTCATGGAGAAATGCTTATAGGCAAAAAAGATGTTTGTCGAAGAGACGATTTCCATTCCACAATAAGTCTTAGAATATCATTATCATCATTAAAATATTCTTTTCAAAAGCCACAAAAACTTGGTTCTATAGAAATTTAAGAATTGGAAAGGAGAGTCCTATTTATTACCAAGACGACTTTTATTATGATTTTTTTAATGGGGGAAAAAAATAGATCATTTTATATTTCATTATTAAGGAATTTTTTTTTATTTAGCGATTATTTGCTCATAATTATTATGATTATCGTATTTGAAGTATATGTATTTTGAAATGAAAAAACCAACGTGATTGTTGTGAAAGATTCTTTATTTGCATAATTTTTTTTATAATTAAAATATCGACCTCGGTAATATTTCAAAGTTACGGTAAAGGAAGTTTTATTGTTTTTTTTATGGGCATGCAATTGCGTGCCGTACATAACTTATTTTTAACCAGTCATACGGTACTTAAGTAGTTCAACTATATCGTGATAACCGTTCTTAATTGAAGAGTTTAATTGGAATTTAATAATACCGGTATCAAAAATGTTGAATTAAGTGACAGTATGAATATTGAATGCAACTACCTATCTGAAATTCAATAATTATTAATGCAAGTTTTTAAAGTGTAGTTAGGCACAAAATGTAGGCTACAGTACCTAAGTTTAAAACTTTAAAAGTATCATTTTTGCATTTTGTGAGGTTTTAAAGGGTGCCTAGGCACACCTTGGATCACGTTAAAAATGGGAAATTAACTTTTTTCGCCACAAAATTAATTTATAGGGTTCCACTTAATACGCGAATACAAATTGTAGACTGCACAGCTAATCTACTGCTAAAGTAACAAATAACATTTCAAACACGGCAAACGTTCTGCAAAAATAGCGAATTACTGTACTGTACATGTACATCGAAAAAAATTCTAAATTGCCCTAAAATTAATTTTTGGGGGAGAAAACTGTCGACGGTTCAATTGATTTTTTTTAACATTTAAATTTGTCGCATAAATTAAGTAGAAATAGAGAGTGCATAATGTGTATTGATAGTTTATAACACAGTAGGTTACATAATTATGTTATCAATAGCACGTTTTCTATTCTTGGACTGTTGATGACTTCTTATTAATTGATGGTGTTTTTAACCCGCTTTTTTATGACTTTTTCAACTATTTAATCATTTTAAAAAATAAAACTAATTTTTATTAGCAGAAAAAAGCCGAAATTGTACGGCATTTTTCAAATTTTTGCTAATTACACAGTACTCGTGTAATCATCAGTGTGGTCCGTGTATTAGGTAGGCTCAGGACAGTAGACTCCTAGTTATGACATCACAGAGTATTTAAAATCGTTCACATTTTTCGAAATTTTCCCTTCAATTTTTTTTTTTACTTGATTTCCATTAAAAAAAAAAAACTTTGCATTTCTATCTTTTTTTGCATTCATTTTATCTTTCGAATAAATTAAAAGCATGCATTCACATCTCCCCACACGCTATTAGAAAGACATGAAAATCCACTTTAGCTATAGAAGAACGAAACGGATCAGTAAAAAAAAAAAATTAATGCTGATGATTTTGGACGTTTTATTTTAATAACTCATAATTATTTTTTTTTAACTGAAAAAGAATTTAAAAAAAAAATTTCTTGTTAATTTTACAAAAAAATAAATAAATAATAATGCAACATGTTTGGTATTACTGTATTTTAATACCTAAGTGTAAAAAGACATGTTAAAACATTTTCATCGCTAATCTCGATTATTTTAAAACTTAATTTAGCGTTAACCTGGATTATTTTAACCTTAATAATACAGTATTTATAAATTACACTGTACAACCATTATTATGCTAGTAAAATAATTAACATAGGAAAACTTTGCAACAGCAAATTACAAAAGTTTAGACTGCTTAGAAAATTTAAACTCGATTAAAACTGAGGATTTAGTTAATCGAGTGACGAAATCGATAATCGAAATTATTTCTAAATTCAATCGCCAGCGAAAATAATATTAGCGCAGTCGTTTACTCCGGCAGTGCATGTGCTTCACATTGAGTTCGTACGTCAATCAAGGCATCAGCCCGCCTACTCGCGCGAGGGGGCAGGTAAAAGAAAGCGAGAAGGAGGAGCTACAGTTATAATGGACGTCCTAACGACGAGCGTGACGTCACTCGGTATTGAAGAGCCACCTCTCTCTCTATCTCTCTCTCTTTACCCGTTTCTCTCGCGCGTTCTATCCCGATGTGGGATTTTTTTTTAGGTTCTTAACGTTGCCAACTTTTAACTCCATGCAATTCCGCTTTTAATTGAACTCAATTCCATTATTCTAACGTCGGGGTATTTATGCAGACGAGCCCGGGCTAATTAAGTGGTGCTGGCAAAGAACAAGTAGTATTCGCTGGAAAATCGCGCGTGTCCGCTGGTCATAAGATTGGGAGCCGCAGAAAGACTCGTGTTGGCCGCCGCCGCCATTTACAGCTGACATTCAACTCTCGGTGCGGGCTCCATCTACTCATTCGCGGCATTCCCTTTCCGAACCTAACATCAACCGGGGAGGGGGGAAGGGAACTTTCATTCATTGCTTAACCACGCCGGAAATTAAACGTAAGCAGTTTTTAAAGTTTTTATTTCTGATTATTTTTGCTTTGATTTTGGTGGGTGGGGCGAGAAAATTCAGGTACAAAATATGCCCACGAAAATTGTTTTTAAAAAGGCTTACGTCAACAAATTGCAACAACGTGGTTATTTTAATTTGAAGAAAGCTTTCTCGAGGAACTTGTTACTGTGTATTAATTACCCATGAATTATTGTAGATTAATATTTTATAAATTTTTTGGGGGGGAGAGAAAGTATTATTTGTGGGGCTTTTATTATGAGGGTAGGGGTTATATAATTTTACTTGATTTAAATTAAGTTTTTCTTGTTAATTTTAATTATCAAGAGACGATGTTTATTAAATTCTTCGCGACGTAATTTTTCTTTTACCAAGTTGTTTTCTATTGTTATTGAGTGAAAATGAGATAGGAAGGTGTAATAATGTGATTAAGGCCATCAGCGATTAGTTACGTTATACCTTTCATAAAAGGTTTAGAAGCAAGCCCCTTCTCTTCTTCTAATTACACTTTTCGCACTTACTACTTAAGCCACGCCGATACAATAAAGTGTAAAATCTGGTGTAAGACGTTATTAAAACTGTTAGAATTAACTTAATTCCATTAGAGATTTAAAACGATCAATTCTTATCTTCTTAGTACTACTATATACCGCGCTTGAACTTAACGGGAAGATAAAAATTGAATTTTATCAAAACATTTGCTGAGGATAATAACATTGGTTTGAAAAAAACGTGTTTATTTAGAGGGTCTTAACGTTAAAAGAAAGGGCATAATTATTATAAGGCATTGAAATTTTAACGCTGGATATCTCCGCTTCGGTTTGGATGTGCACTGGTTAGATACCGGTTTTTACATTTCGGAGAAGAAAACAAAATTACTGTATCGGGCTCCTTTAATTTTAAAAATAGATTTTTACTATGAAAAGCTACAGTGCATTTTAACGTGTTTTTTTTTTTGAATGAATTTGGGGAAGAAACTAATAGTTTCGATATTTTTGAACCCTGCCCTTTTGATTTTTACGAAGGTTGAAGTTTTTGATGGGGAACAACTGTAGCGAAAACTTTTTCTACCAAATGTAACTTAAACTCATTTTCATTTTTCCGAGAACTTCAATTGTTAAATCTGATATCTTTTCCGATTTTTGCACTTACGCCTGACTAGACAACACGACGGTGTAGTATCTTCTTTTTTCTCCTATTCAAAACTGTGGCAGTCATCGGAGAATTGTGGGGCCTGGTTCGTGTATAAAAGCAAGGCGAAAAGGAGAAGGGATGGTGGTGTTGAGTGGGTGAAAGTCCAAACGTTTGTGGTCAGTTTTTGCAGGTGCTGTTTTCAACACATTGTTACAATTTTTTTAAACATCTTTTATTGTTTTACGAGAGACGAAGAAAGAAAGAAAAGAAAAAAGTGGGGAATTTTTTTTTTTGCCACGTTAGTAGTCCAAGAAGCGTTTTAAATTTGAAAAACGTTATATTGTAATAATTTGGCGATTGAGCACGGTTGTCGAGCGGAAAATATGAGTTCTTTCCGCCGGCTTTTCCGGGGTTGTTTTCTTTTTTTTAAATCAGGGAAGTAAGCCTATTTTAAGGGTAAAAAGCCAGGGAGGCAGATGTTTCCTTTCCGCCTGCTCGCTGTTTTGTTTGAGATCGGTCCTTTCGAACCCCCTGCCGGTGTGTTCAACCCTGTGGCTGATCTCGCAATATCATTTTATTTACAGTAAAAACCGGTTATAGTGCGATTCAAGGGACTAAGGAAAATTCGCACTATAAGCGGGATCGCACTATATCC
>JAQGAZ010002091.1:0-20922 GCA_034692225.1 Polydesmus complanatus | reverse complement strand
ACAGGTATTAATTGCTACCATTTGACATAAATTTTATTATTAGAAATATTAATTATTACGTTAATCCATGTAGAAAGCGTAAAGTATGAAGGATTGTTACACTGCTGTAAGAAAATGGCATCGAAAACGACCTAAAACGTCAGTTGTAATATTTTCATATTTTAGTACCGTATATTTTTGTCCGTTACATAATTTAAAATTTAAAAAACGCGTTATATGAAACCGCAAACCGCACTATACAAGGGAATACAGTTGTGCAGTGTCGCTTATCTTGGATGAGTTATAATATAATAAAATTGGAATCAATAATTTGATTAAACGTTTGTGGCATTTATTGAAAGGACTACCGTAGTCGTGTTAAATGGAATTTTTCAGCCAAAGGAGTAGGAATGTTTCTTTAACTATTATATATGGGAAACACACCAATGCCATAAACCAAATTTGCAGGCCCGACTTATTTTCTTAAACATGTAACTTTAAAATTTATTTTTCTATTTAGCCTTAATTGTAGGCAGTATTGGTCTTACCAAAGAAAAAGAAAATGAAGCAATTCAAGGTGCTTTTAAAGCAAAAGCATGCCAACAAATTCATCAAAAACGAAACATTTCAGCAAGTAAGTATTTTTTAAAATAATGACTGTTACACATAATAGTGAGTTTGCGCAAAACCTCTCGTTACCTTATTTCTCTCATTACCTAAAGTTTGTGATGCGGCATCCGCTTTTTAAAAGTGTTGAAATTTTTAAGCTAAGGGATGAAGAGAACCAATCACAGCTCACATTGTTGAAATCATTGACACCCACAAGACTTTCTCAAAAATAATTATTGTCACGTGTCATTTGTTTTTAATTTTACCTAGGGTGGAAAATTAAACTTTGTAGTAATGTTAGTCAAAATATAATAAACTTGAGGTCATTGCACTTTAATTCGATAAAATTAACTCCACTGGGACCACGACTCTGTAGTAGAAAAATTAACAGTTAACATAAGGATTTAAATTCGCGCAAACACATTTTTTGCTTATTTCCAATTACCTTAAAAATGAGATCAAAATGACATCACAGATATAAAGGAGTGCTGTAAGGAGGTGCTGCGCAAACTCACTAATTACTGTTTATGTTTAACCTAATACACGTTTCTTTATAGACTGTGCTGCTAACAGTTTGAAAAATAATACACAACATATTAACGTTTTATATCATAATGCGAATGTGGAATAGGCAAACCAGAACAAAACTAAAACAAGTACTAAAAAATATTTAGGCAAATATTATTTCGTGCTAAAATAAATGTTGCGGTTGAGTCTTTCCTTTCTTTTTCCCACCCTCCTCTCACTTTCACACTTTACTATAAATAAAATTTTCCTTTTAAATTTTCGTTTATTTTAAAATAATTCTATTAATTAGTTAATAAATTTTATTAATTAACATTAGTTTAAACCAGTAAGTTAGTATAGAAATGATTTGATTAATTGAAAAAAACCTTTAAAAGTCTTTCTCTGTTCTAGCAACGTGGTCTCTACGGCGCCCTTACTTCACACTTTACATTCAGTGGCAACACTGTCATTTTGCTGATAAAAATAATTTTGAGCGCTAAACCGCACTTTAAAATTGCTTAAAATTAAGTCTAACACTACGATGAACAAATAAAATTAAAATCCGAATTAAAATCCACCATGAGCTCGATTAAAGATATGAATTTCATTTCATATCTTTAATCGTTTGGTCACACTGGATAGGGGGCCGCCGTGAGATTGCAAAACCTTTAACGTAGATAGAAGTTTAGCTGACCTAAATGCCGGTGTTGCTCTTCACCATGTTAAAGAGTTGTAGGGGACGTTGATCTTGCGAAAAGCCCTTTCTATTCTCGGACACAGAGGGGAGAGTAGAGCAGGTAGAAAAAGAGTTGGCTACCTTCTTTCAATTTATTTTCTTTCTTATTGTGTTTTGATTTAATATCAAAACACTAATAAAATTTCATCTCATTTACCTAAGACCTAGCCAGAAGTGTTGCTTGTAATTTTCTGATTACAAGCATACTAAACTTTTATCTTTTGTCATTGCTACTGATAAACTCTTAATTAATTCAGATAAAATAAATAAAATAAATAAATTTATTAAAAGCACCAAAAATTCTGACTCAGGTTAACATCCAATTTTGCTTGTCATACCAGAAATGTTTTATTGATAATTATCATGAATTTTATGCTAATTTTTAAGCAGTAAAAGAGGGAAAACGGATCACTCTTTGGGAGCGACGCTACAAGCCGTCACTCTTTGACCCGTTGCTCCGGAACCGGAAGCCATCCGAGGTCATGCTAGGGCTCATTGGAAAGAGGAAATCTAAACGTTTCCAACGATCTTGGGTCCTAGGTCGTAATTGGACGGTCTAAAGAGTTATGGCTGCGCGAAGTCGCGACTCGTCTCTCGTCTAACTTTTTGTTGTTATGTATTTGCATTCTGTTTATTGTGGTTAGGCCAGTCTTTGACCTGGACTAACTCCGGCACCGGGACTCGCATCTTCTCGCTCTAGATTTCTTTCTGTAGATCTAGAAAACCCCTTTAATTAGAGCTCTCATACTCTTGGATGCGACCCTAGAACGGGAAGTTACTCAGGGTGAAAGACCACCACTTTTTCCGTTCGTTTCGTTGTTGTTTACATGTTGGTGCAAAGTTTGAGCTCCCGTAACTCTGAGGCCCCACCTCATCTCCGTTGATGAGTGGTACCAACCGATAGAGGTGAACTCAGAGTTCACCATGGTCTGAAGCTTACTTAAGGTTAAGTCAAGACCCGGAAGTTTTTCGAGCCCAAACTTCACTTTAAAGACTCTCTTTGTTTCCTTTTCCAAACTTGAAAAGGGGAGTCAAAAGTTAAAGAGTCCTTTTGACCTCTTTTTCGAACGCGGACCGATCACGAGCATTTTTACCTGCCAAAGGGCGGCAGCCATTTTGAAAACTGACGTCAAATGGCGAGGGTATAAATGTACCTGTCGCATTCGCCGTCCACAGATTGCTCTTTTACTCTTTCTTCGATCTTCACGTCAAGTGCGTTCTCTGACTGACCTTTCGCGACCTGATTATTTTTTTGAACTCTAACTTTCGGCCTCGTAAGAAGAGTGATTTGCCATGTTCTAAACGCTCTCGAATTTATTTTATTTTAAAACAACGTATTGTTTAATTAAGTTAATGTGAGTTTAGCGTAAAATAAACTTTGTGCGAATTCTTAAATCGATTTTGGTGCCGTTTGAACTACTTGAAACTTTGTTTAACTGGGAATTCATCAGTGAATTTGTGTATGTGAAACTTTGTCAAGCGAACTAAACTGTGTGACCTATGAACCCTTGAACTTGGTAAAATAAACTATTATTTTACCTGAACATTCACTCGAATTCGTTTAATCAACCCTCTACAATAATTTAAGTTTGATGCGCTAGTTAGTTGATGAAATGAAAATGAAAGTGAAATAAACAATTTTTTTCTTTATTTTCTTTAATTCTTATGCCAGTTATCTAGGTAAAATAATCTAACTTAAAGCAATTTTGAAATTAATCTACTTTGAAGTTAAGAATAAAGTAACCGGACAGATAGCATTTAAGTTGAATTAGATTTGTCCATTGATTTTCCGAACGCGCCTTTTTCCTGGCACGTAAAGAGATAAATTTATTCTCTCGATGCCATAGCCGCTTGCATGTCTGCTTTTCTTACTACGAACGCGTAGTAGTTTTACGTTTTTCATTCATCAACCTCTCAGACAGCCAGGCGCCTTCCGTATTTCCTCATAGTAAAATTTTATTTTCTTTCCTCCCTCCAGACAGTCTGGCGCCTAGCTCTTAAAATTAATACTCAAATAAAAATATTATTTTATTCTTTCGGAGCCCGGAATATCTCCATCCAGGGCTCGACACCTTTGACCTCGAGACTCAGATCAGTGTTCGCCGCCGTATCACTGCCGCTCATTCCACTCTCGCTACGGAATTAATTTTTTTCATTTTTAATTAAATTCGAAAAATTCAAATTAAACGTTCGGTCATTGTTTTAAACTAGTTAAAACAAATTCTGAGTAAAATTAAATTAATTCAAAGATTTTGAATTTTATTCTTTTAAAGTTAGATAAGGAATTTTTTTATATGCATAACCTGGCGTCTGTTTAGACTTTCATAATTATTATTTAAAATTTACCTTCATGTCTCACAGCTCAATTAAATAAAATTCAATTAAGGTCGTTCATTTGTAAGAAGAGTTTGCGGGACTCAACCGGGTTAAGGCTCATACGATATTTTAATTTATTTATTATGTCAATTGAGTAGTGGTTGAGCTTTAAGAACTTAAAGATTTTATTTTCGAAATGTTGATTGCTGAGATCAGATTTTGACTTGAAGTGACCTCAAATCGACCACTCACAAACACAACGCAAAACCAAAAGGGTCACCTTTTGTTTCCTTTTCTCTGCAATAATGACTACCTGCCTTTCATAATAGATTATCAATTTTTACAGAACTTTTAATTAAAATAAAGTTCTATTTTTGCCTTTACTTTTAAAGTGTTTGATATTAACCTGGTCACCTTTGACCTCTAAGGTCCCTTGACTGTTTCCAGTCTATTAAAAATAAATACAAGTAGAGTGTTTCCGCATACCAACATGTAACACAAATTTGTGTCTTTTACATTAAATGTTATTTTACCTACCATTCATTATTAAATTTAATTTTTTGTTTTTATGTCCAGTGAAAAGATGTGACGAAAGACCTTTATCCATAAGGCCCACTATAATTAGTCATCCATTAGATTTGGGTTGGAAATTTCAATATTTTTATTCCACTAATTTATCTAAAAAAGACAGTATGAGCGGCACAAATTTTTACTCTCCAACTGGCAAATCATTTGTGAGTAAATTCCATAGCAAATGAAAATTGTTACAATTATAAAAAAAAATTTCATTAAATTACATTGTTAAAAAATGTTATTACATTTATAGAAATCGATAGAAGTAAAGCAATACCATAAAAACTATTTGACATAACATTATTTGTAAATACATAATTATGTTTATTACGGTATTACATTTTCTTAAGTGAATCCGTTGGATGCTACATTTGTAAATGAATTTTTGGATGGTGAAGATGCACTCGGTCAATCAGAAACTCAAAGAAGTCATATTGTTAAGACTGTTGAAAAATCTCAACAAGACATTTCTGAGTGGTTTAAAAACAAAACAGACTGGTAAGAATTTATAAATTATTATGTGTTTGCAATTCTAATTTGTTTAAAACTAGTCATTTTTGATGGCATAATTATGTTTTTTTTTTATATATATAACATTAATTGTAAAACGTAAATACTTGTTTTTAAACTATAACTTTAGCTCAATGTTTCTTATATTTAAATGCAAATAAGTTAAAAAATGGCCAATATAATTTCATTTAACTGTTTTTTAAAAAATGTTTTTCATATCAATAAAAATGTAAGTAAATTTCAGTAAGTACCAGTATTGTAATCTATTTATTTGATATTTAAAATAATTATATAAAGTAGACTAATTATTCAGATATTTAGTTTCATTGAAATACATCCCTATACTCTAAAAAATGTACAATTGGCGGCTTATATAATTACAATTAACACATTACTATTATTTATACAATGATGTAAACTAATAACTAATATTTTTTATTTGTATTATTTTAAAACTGTAATTTAATCAATCATTTCCTTAATTGTAATCTTTTTTAACAATATAGCTAACACTGAAAGTAATAGAATATTTTTTAATTAAAATAATTAATGAATTACATGATAATACATGTACATGTACTGTGATTAATTTCATACAGTATAATATAATAATTATGAATACTTATTATAACACATTCATATAAAACATGATTTTCAATGGTAAAAGTGAGCTTTTGTATCCATATATCTAATTTAAAAAGATTTGAATATCTTCACGTAATGTAAAAACGAATTTTACATAACTTTAAACATTGCAATATTTTCAATTTATGCCCATTTTAACAAGTTTTTTCCATTTGTGGTTTTATGCTGTTTTTTATAACCCGCAAAATACATTTTAAATTGATATTTGAGCAATTTTATTGATAGATTCATTATTTGTGCACATTAATGAAACTTTTTATAGGAACAGATTAAAAAAATTTTTTTTTTTTTATATTTTGGTGTTTTTTTTCCAATTCAAGCCTGGATGCTTCAATATTGAATAGCAATTTACACTGCTTTTTTGCAGAGAAGGTCGTCAACCGGAAATGTTTTACATTTTTTCAAATAGCTCATTAAAACGGATAATAAAGTCAATTTATATTAGAGATTGAATTATAGCCTATAACATTTTTGATTTATTAAAATAATTTAAATTTTTTTTAATACAGCAGGTATACACCATGTTAGGCAAAAAGGTTTTGGGTAAGCATGGGGGCGTGATGGGAGGATATGGATTGTGGTGCGCGCAGGCGCAACACTGTGTTAGGCATAGGTTGTGATGGATTCATCTTAGTCATTATTGCTTTAAATTTGGATTGTAAGGGAAGTAATGTTACATAAACTCATAATTAAATTATTCTGTCATTATTATAAATTTTTCAGGTAAATTAGTGAATTGGTTATTCAAAATTATTGCTGCAAGGGATTAAACTCAGCCACAGCCTACCCTAACGTTAGACACATGGGTTGACAATACAGAATAACAAATACAGTAAAAAATTTTTTCATTTATATAAAATTGTATAGGCTCTTTTCCTTTATTTTATGTTTTACAGAAACCAAATGAGGAGTCATTGGTTGGATATGAACTTAGAGGATTAGCGAAACGAATTACAATAAAAGTTTTAAACAAATCCTCATAGTACCAGCACGGTAAAAACATGTTACAAGACAACCTCTATAATCCGACACTGTCGGGGCCACGGTCATTCCGGATTAGTGAATTTTCCGGACTATTGAGAAACAATAGTTTTCCAGGGAAAAGCCAAAAAAAATTACTTCACAAAAATGCAAATACTTAAAACATAGATTTTATGTGCATTTAAGACAAACAGTATACAAAAATTAGATAGAAACATTAATATTAATTTATTTAAAAATAATAATTAAAAAAAAATCAAAAAAATGCACATATCTAAGCAAAATAACCTGAATGAGCGCCTTAATTTTTTTCCAGATTATAGAGTAATCCGAACCATAGGTGGTCGGATTATAGAGGTTGTACTGTACCATAATATCATGTAAGTATGTCATTTTTGTTATTATATATTAATTTTATAATGTTTTTGTAGGTTCATAATCAAGGAGACTTGATTTAGCGTCTCGACAGTAGGCAAATTGCATACAAATTAAGAGTGTTAATTACTGAAGATAAGTATTAAATCTAAAATTTTTAGTTCTTTTGATATGTTAATGTTTTTATTTTATTTTTATATAGTCTCCCATGCCAAGAATCTGAGTAAAGAAACATTGTGATATATTTTATGCTTTAAAAAATGTTGTTAAAATTTCCCACATTCACTTTTTAAATATTTTCAGCTAATGAAAGAGTGAGTATTATTTCATGATGCTGTGATAACTTGTCTTAATTGGGTAAATAATTAAAATACAAATTTTATACATTAAAAAATGAGTTTGGTTATTTATTATTATTAATATAAGTTTTGACCATAATTATGAAAAGTGTTGTTACATTTTTATTCAATGTTTTAGACATGCCATATTCACATAAATTGTAAACGCAAGGAATTACCACAAAATTATGCGCATGCGTTTTTTTATGTAACCGCTTGCATTGAGCATGCAAGTATATTTAAGAATATTACTGCTTTATTCATAACATTCATTTGCGCGCATTCTGGTTCATTTTCTTTCTGTCATTTCAAATGTTGGACATCTTTTGTGTGGACAAAGTTATCCCTTTGACAAATTTAGCCATGGCTCACAATAGAAATTGGCCTCTTGAATTTGAGGAAGTAATGTTTCTTTACGATGTTTTAGGTGAAATATTTAGTAAGTATATTTATTTATTGTACATTTATTAGTTGTGACTAAACATTTAAACTCTTTGCAGGATTTGGAATATAATCATTTATACCAATTGATTTAATTGATGACATTATAAGTGATACTCAATGGATTAGGACAGAGCACACACGATTTCCAGGTATATATTGTTAATGTATAAATTATAATTTAAAATTATTTTCATACTGTAGTTTTTCTTTAACAGATAAACCATTTATGGAAGATTTTCTACACTTGAATGATTTAATAAGTGCCATGTTTGCAAGGATGAGAGCTGATAATCTCCGAGAAATCACTGGGGTCTGGGAGGAAACATTATCAATGATTGTAAAGGAAAAAGTGAGGGTAATATTCATATAGACTTTAATAATGATTTGTATCATTGTAATTAAATAATAATGTAATATTTAAAATTTTTAGAAATTAACTAAAATTGACTATCAAAGAAAAGTTATATTACTGCCAATGGGAATGTAAATCGCCTTTTAATATAAAGTGTTCAAAGAAGTTCTTAATTGACTGAAATTGAAATTATAAATTCATTGGTAACATTTTGATCGCCGTTATCTGAATTTTATTTTTGTTATTTTACATCTATTTCATAATGTTTTATAGTTGTTAAGGTTAAATAATTGATAGTTTAATTTCAAGGACCACTTTAATGTAAATTTTAATTCAGCCTAGTTATCCTTAAAATAATATTTCAATGTCAATTTTTACGTTGCATAATTCTCTATAAAATACCATTGTGAACTAATTTTGTACCGGTATCTCATATTGTTCTCCTTAAAATTTAGTTGGAGATTTCTTTTTAATCTCCTTTTGTACGTAGCGTAATTCTGCTTATTTTCTTAAATTATTAAAAACTTACAAACCATTTTATAGCATTCTTTATTCAATATTAATTATTTATTTAACATTGTAATAAAAATAAAATTATATTACAGCTTTAGGCTACTAATTAAACCAAAAAAATAAAATATAAAAAACCGCAATAAATTTCACAAAAATATGAAAGCCTGTAAGGCAAAATATATTTATCTATTTAAATTTTGAATTAAAGTTTTATTAAACATGTTTTTTTATCTAAATACTGAATTACAAAAAGTTTATACATTTCAACTAATTAAATAACAACTTTTATAAATTGCATGCCATGCTTTTTATGAACAATATACATTATGAAACCTGATTTTTAAACAAATCTTTATCCTTACTTATAAAAAAAATTCTCATATATTAAACAACAATTATAATAAAATACACATTTACAGTAAAACTGTAATATAAAGTTATAAAATATAAACTATCAAACTTAGTGTCTTCTTTTTCTTCTATCTATATTAACCAGGATAATAAGTTACGATAAAACTTTCTTTAAGACATCTTTTAAACTAATTTGAAGCAGTTAAAATGTAAAAATTAAAAAAAATACATGGTGCCATAAAATAATTTAATTTAAGTAATTAAATGTAATACTTTACCTTGTTCTTGGTTGGCTAAATAAATGGCATTGCATAAATTTGAGTAATTAAATAAAAGCAAAGTATGCCTAACATTATTATTTTCTTGCATTGCATGTTCCTAAATAAAAACAAATAACATCGCTGAGGCCCACACAGCTGCAGCAAGGTAAGAATTACTTTTAATTACTCATTGGTTAAGATGATGTTATTAATTTGTTATTAAGTTAGGCTAAAATTATCGATAGCTTAAAATTATATTTTTGTTTTTTGTTTATGTTAGGCCAAAATTAGTGAGGTGGGGATGCAAGAAAAAATTTACTAAAAAAAAGTTTTTGTTTTTTTAAATAATTTTATGTACGGTATAGACTTTTGGCAATCCTTTTGCCCAGTGACATCAAACTCCATCTTCTACTGCCACCTCGCTCAGCAAAAGAGTAAGTACTATAATACATTATTTTTTTAACTGAATTTAACTAAAATTAATTAGTGCTTGATCTAATTTTTTTTTATAAAATTTTAGATTTAGAAATGGGTGACACTGAAAAGTACCAGCAGTCAAAACAAAAAATGGGCCCAAGGTACTTCTTCAACCCCAAAACGCCAGGGCATAGCCAAAACCTGCCACAAAGTAAGTAAAACCTTGATGGCAGTACTGTATTTACAATTAAAATTTTTGTATTTTTTTATTTTGTAGAAAACTAAAACCCCAGTGCCAAAGAGCATGAAACTTCTCTATGGAGACATACAGAAGTTCATGGGTAAAAATTCTGAAAGATTTCCGAACAAAATAATCGGCATTGAAAAGTGCCATTTTTGCTACTTGGTTTATGGCACCAAGTCCGACTGCTCCAAAGTATTAGTAAATATTAAAACATTTTTTATTTTGTTATTTTTTAATTTTAAATAAACTTATGCAATAATAATTTAACTTATTTTTCCATTTTTATAATTTTTTCTATTTGTAGTGCAATTATATTTTGGGAGTCAACAGCAGAAAAAGTTTTTTAAATGGCTACTTCAACATTCAGGTGCTGGAAAATAAAAGCATAATAAATTTGCAAATGAACGGTTGGTCACCATTGAACAACCTATGTGACTAATCTGCATTCACCAATAAAGTGGGGCTGTACTTAGATGAGTAAAATTTACTTTACTACAAATTTATCACTAACCTAAATTTATGTTTAAGTAGACATCAATATGGCAAGAGCTGTTCTCAGCCCACAATGGGCAGGTGTCATTTTAGCCCTTTGTAGTAATTAATTAAATTTTTTCCATAAATGCATTCATTTAACCTACTTGCAGGAATCAAAAAGGAGCCTTCAATAGAGACCTTCAACGTTGGGTCCATTGAAGAGGCTGACAACATCGTTGTGCCCTTTGAAGGAGCTGACAACATCGTGCCCATTGAAGAGGCCGACAACATCGTGCCCATTGATGAGGCCGACAACATTGTGCCTATTGAAGAGGCTGACAACATTGTGCCTTTGATCAAAGCTGTTGGAGGAGGAAGTAAACTTTATAAAAAAAATATATTGTATAAATAAATAAATTGTAATATTTTGTAAAAGTTTTAGTAATCCCAAAAAAATGGCATCAGGTCAAGTCAAAAAACAATAAGGGGAATTGCTATGCCCGAAGAGTCTGGAGGAAACTTTAAAAATGGGTAGGGGTAACAGCATTTAACATTTCTTCTCATTTTAATAATTATAATTTATTTTAAGCGGGGAGGAGAGAATGAAGAGGAGACAATAATTAATTACAAAAAATTCAGTATGTGATTATCTGGATTAATTACTAAACCACAGTTTTGGTAAATATTTTTGAATTTTAAATTCACTTACACCTAAACTTGTTTTTCCAATTTTTTTTTTTTTTTTATATTTAGTGCAACAATATTTTAAGGAGCCAATAGCCAGGAGAAAATTATCAATGGTCATTTTTATATCCAGCTACTGGAGAATAAAAACATCATTAATTTGCAGATGAGCGGTTGGTCACCATAAACAAACTTGTGTGACTGCTCACAACTTGCCGATGTGGTGGGCCTGTATCTTAAGTTTGTAAAATTTGCTTTTATACAAATTTAAATTTAATAACCGTAATTTACATTTAATTGGATGCCAATATGGAAAGAGCTGTTCTGAGCCCAAACTGGAGTAGTACAATTTCGACTGCCTGAGCACTAGGCATAATTTTGAACTTTTTCCATGCAATTGCCGAATAGTGGCCTCCCAAAAGCAACTAGTGGGATTGACCGACTTGCATTGCAAGAAAGTAAGAATAAACCATCCAAATTTACGGGACTGCAACAGTAAATATAATTGGCCTCCCAAAAGCAACTAGTGGGATTGACCGACTTGCATTGCAAGAAAGTAAGAATAAACCACCCAAATTTATGGGACTGCAACAGTAAATAAAATTTTTTTTCTTTTGGTTTTGTGGTTAGTTTCATGGAGCTTCTTTCTACTATTCCTCAATACAACAAGATGCTGAGGACAAAAAATCTTGTACAGATCAAAGATCCAACATGAGCTGAGATGGAACTGGTGGATCCCATTATCAAACAACTGTTAGCAGCTTGAGTGAAAAAAAATAAAAAAAACTTCTTCGCATTCCTCCTCTTCAATGAAGTTATGTTTACTAATAAAAGATAAAACTTAAAAAAAAAATAAGGCCAATACCATATTTTTGGTTTTTAGAGATTAAGTCTGTTTAATAAGTTCATTTATATTGCACTCCACTTGAATGAAATTTTTATGAAACCCGGAATTTAGTTTTTTTTCTAATGCATCTATGAATTGGAAGGTGCCTCCACTTCAGGCAGTAAGAAGAGGGAAAAAAATGTAAATTATAATAACAGCTTCATGTTCTCATAATAAAATAACTTATCTAATTATGATTTAGGAAAAAATGCATAATCTTTAACTTTCTCTACGCAATCTCTAAGTGGTGGCCTCCCAAGAGCAACTGGTGGGATTGACCAACTTGCATTGCATCAATGGCAATTGCTCTTCTTTAAAAAACTTGGATGGGGAGAGTGCCTTAAGGCTCCCGTTTGTAAACCACGCAGCGCAAGTAAACCATGTGGAGCAAGTAACCCACGCAATTGAGGCTAAACAAGATAGAGCCACTGCTGTGATTATAGAACTGAATCACACCACTAAATCTTGGATTTCACCAAGAGACCCACGAGCAGCATTGAGGGGTGCCTCAGCAGGGCTTCCCACTCACCAGAAAGTTTTACAACAGCAGAACATTCATGTGGCTGAAGGCAACCACGCAGCAGAAGGCGACCATGCAGCTGAAATGCTGCCATGGAAATACCTGGCAGACGTGCAAGTAACCACCAAAAAATAGTTTGAAATTACAATGCACCATAATAAATGTGATTTTTTTTATTTTTTAATTAGTTCTACAGAAAGAAGAAATGAACACATCTAGCAAAAAGATTTTCTAGAAAAAAAGTAAGTGTTTAACACATTCATTTTTTTTTACACAAAATAATTTTTTTTATTTTAACTTAAAAAAAAACCTTAAAAAAGTTAAATCGGTCCATCCTCCTGCCTCCACTCCTGTAAGGGAGAAGGCAGAAGTCCGCAACCATGTTGCAGAAGTCAACAACATTGCAGAAGTCAACAACATTGCAGAAGTCAACAACATTGCAGAGGTCAATGACGATGAGAAAAAGGATATGGCACAACATATAAACAATGTAATGCAATTTCTAAACAACGTGGCACAATATCTAAATGACATGGTGCCATTTCTAAACTGTGATGCAATTTCTAAATGATGTGGCCCGAGTCACCCATGCGCCGGAAGTCATCCACGTAGTGCAATTTCTAAATGACGTGGTGAAATTTGTAAACGACGTAAAGGAAATAAATTATGTGGTGCAATTTGTAAACACCATAAACCAAATGGTAAATGAAGTAGTGGAATTTGTAAAAGAGGTGCAGCAATTTGTAAAAAATGGCCGAAGTTAATGACGTGACTGACGGCGACCATGTAGCAGACAGTCATCAAAAAGTGTGACTTCTAAAAGTACCAAAAAATGGTCTCCTACATCTTCAGCCCTCAAATGGTCTTGTACTTCTTCAGCCCGCAAACGCCAGCTGGTGGCCAAGATCTGTGGCAAAGTAAATAAGACCTTGATGGCAGTAATTGCAATTAGAATTATTGCATTTTTTTATTTCTTAGAAACCTACACCAGCACCGATAAAGACCATATTTCTGTTTGGGAACTTGCAGAAGTTTATGGGGGATGTTCCCGAGCAGCCTTTTCTAAATTGAATAGTGGCAATTGAAAAAGGCCAGATGTTTTGCCATTTTAATTTACATTTAATTAGATTGTAACATGAGAAGAGCTGTCCTGAGCCCCAACTTTACTAATACTGATTTGACTGTTAGGGCACGAGGTTTGTTCAGTTTGTAATAATTCAATTTTTTCCATAAATGAGTTCATTTGAGTGTTTGAATGAATGCATTAAATTTAACACGCATTCATTTGCAAAATGCTTTATAATTTATCCACTCCTCATCCCAAGGAGAAGTAGATAAATTGAAAAGGCGATTGTTTGTAAGTTGGCAAAATTGGTTCCCCGTCAACTGGCTGAAAACAAAAACGCCGAGGTCAACTGGCTGTGATCAACTCTCTGGCTGAGGCTGGCAACATTGTGCCCATTGAAGAGGCCGACAACATTGTGCTCATTGAAGGCTCTCACCAAATCCCTTTCACCGCTCCTGGCCTTAATTAACAATAATTCAGTACTGTAACAATTAATTAATTACGGATAATTCCGATTATCCTAATTATTCCTTTATTAAAAATGTAAACTATTATGTAGTTATTCACGTTCATTTTAATTATTAAGGATAATGATGCACAGTTAGACCTTCTACCTCTGCGGGCCACGCGCAGGTTTCCCCCTCCTCATTTGTCTTTAAAAATTGAGTGACGTCAAATGGCACATTCTTTTTTGTTTTGTTATTGAAACCTCCTTCATTTTATTGAGGAAAGCACTTAAGCCCTACTACTACTATGTGAGGATACATTTATTTTATACTATGCATCATGCATGCCACACATGATTAGACTCATTAGAGCCAGTAGTCACTTGATTCAATGATTGGAAAACAGGCTTGGCCAGGAAACATTTTCAATTTGTCCATAGTTTAAGGACTGGATTTAAATCCATTCACACTTGTTTTCCAGCGCTGAAAATTATTAACTAGATGTGCACAAAATTAAGATATAATAAAACTACCATATAAATTGGCTTCTAAGGCCCCCTTTTTTTAACCATTTTAAGATTTTTGAGAAAGGGGGGGGGGGGCTTAGAATCAAGTGTCTTAGAATCGCATATAATTTTCGATTTTTTTTCTCAGACAAGATGTGACAACGCCACTGCACCCTTCTAAACTTTTTTTTTGCATTCCTGCTTTAAAATGTCAACTACAAGGGAACATAAATGCACTTAGACTACACCTAAACTTGTTTTTTCAATTTTTTTTTAAATAAAGTGCAACAATACTTTGGGAGCCAGTAGATGAGAGGAAATCATAAACAGTCATTTTAACATTCAGCTGCTGGAAAATGAAAACATCGTCAATTTGCAGATGAGCGGTTGGTCACCATCAACCAACTTGTGGGACCGCTCAAAATTTGCAGATATGATGGGCCTGTTTTTAGGTTTGTAAAATTTGCTTTTATACAAATTTAAAATTAATAACAATAATTTACATTTAATTAGATTGTTATATGACAAGAGCTGTCCTGAGCCCAGACTTTGCAAATACCATTTTGACTAGCAGGGCATGAGGTTTGTTCAGTTTGTAATAATTAAATTTTTTCCATAAATGAGTTCATTTGACTAACTTTCTTTAGCCACCTTTCCTTCAGCCCCTTTCCTTCAGCTGCCTTTTCCTCAGCCTCCATTTTTTCAGCTACCAACCCCTCAGGCTTTGTCTTTTCAGCTGCCGGCCCTTCGGCTGAAACAATGGAAGCAAATTGATGCTGAGGCGAACAAAACAGAGGCAGAAAGTAAAAAATGCCAATAAAATTAATATATTTTATTGATTTAGCTGAAGAAAATCTATTGCTGTCCGCAATACCTGCAGGTTCACTGCCTAAAAACGATGTAGGGTCTATAATTTGTATTTTGTATTATTTTTAATTCAATAAAGTAAATAATTTTGTTATTTTGATAAAGCTGCGGTCTATTGAAGAAAAATGTGTCTACTCTGAAACAGAGGTGATTGTGCTGTCCACATTTACTGCAACTTTAGCACTTGGAAATTCACAAAAGGTAGGCTTACATAATTTGTATTTTTTTTAAAGTGAGCTTACAGTTAAGTTAAATTAATAAATAACTTATTTTCACAAAGCTATGGATTAGTGGAGTAGAAACCATCCAGGCAGAAATGGAAGTGGAAGCTTCACCAGCATTAGGTGATTCAGTGCCTGAAATATCAAAAGAGGTATAGCCTACATACACTGCATTTAGAATTTTTTTTAATAAAACAATGTTAATTTGATATCTTGATAAAGCTATTGGCTATTGGAAAAGAAAACGTGCATGCCAAAATGAAAACGCTGTTCAAAATAGCTCCAGCTTTAGCTCCTGAAATTTCAAAAAAGGTACCAGTACACAATTTGTATTTTTTTTTTTTAAGTAAAATTAATAAAGTTTATAATTAACTTTGTTATTTTGATGAAGCTAAAGACTATTGAAGAAGGAGACATCGATCAAACCGACACTGAGGTGGAACTGCTGCTCGCAATAGCCACCTTTCCTTCAGCTGCCTTCCCCTCAGCCTCCATTTTTTCAGGTACCAACCATTCAGGCTCTGTCTCTTCAGCTGCCGGCCCCTCGGCTAAAGTAATGGAAGCAAAAGGCGAGGAGGCAAACAAAACAGAGACAGAAAGTAAAAAGTGGCAATAAAATTAATATATTTTATTGATTTAGCTGAAGAAATCCATTAAAATCTATTGCTGTCCGCAATACCTGCAGGTTCACTGCCTAAAAATGATGTAGGGTCTATAATTTGTATTTTGTTTTATTTTTATTTTTAATTCAATAAAGTAAATAATTTTGTTATTTTGATAAAGCTGTGGTCTATTGAAGAAAAATGCGTCTACTCTGAAACAGAGGTGATTGTGCTGTCCACATTTACTGCAACTTAAGCACTTGGAAATTCACAAAAGGTAGGCTTACATAATTTGTATTTTTTTTAAAGTGGGCTTACAGTTAAGTTAAATTAATAAATAACTTATTTTCACAAAGCTATGGATTAGTGGAGTAGAAACCATCCAGGCAGAAATGGAAGTGGAAGCTTCACCAGCATTAGGTGATTCAGTGCCTGAAATTTCAAAAGAGGTATAGCCTACATACACTGCATTTTGAATTTTTTTTAGTAAAACAATGTTAATTTGATATCTTGATAAAGCTATTGGCTATTAGAGAAGAAAACGTACATGCCAAAATGGAAACACTGTTCAGAATATCTACAGCTTTAGCTCCTGAAATTTCAAAAGAGATAGCAGTACACAATTTGTATTTTTTTTAAGTAAAATTAATAAAGTTTATAATTAACTTTGTTATTTAAATGAAGGTAAAGACTATGGAAGAAGGAGATGTCAATCAAACCGACACTGAGGTGGAACTGCTGCTTGCAATAGCCACCTTTCCTTCAGCTGCCTTCCCCTCAGCCTCCATTTTTTCAACTACTAACCCCTCAGGCTCTGTCTCTTCAGCCGCCGGCACCCGCCGGCCCCGCTGCCAAAATGGAAACGCTGTTCAGAATAGCTCCAGCTTAAGCTCCTGAAATTTCAAAAGAGGTAGACTACATATGCTGTATTTTGAATTTTTTTTAGGAAAACAATGTTAATTTGATATCTTGATAAAGCTATTGTCAATTGGAGAAGTAAACATGAGACAATAATTAATTAATTACAGAAAATTCAGTATGTGATTGAAAATAGTTATTGAAAATAAACACTATTATTATTTACCAGCAATTTCTAGAATTTCGTGCAGTGTTTTAAATTTTTGTGAGCAGTTTCAAAAGCTTTGTGCACTGTTTTAGAGTTTAGTGAGCAATTTCAAGGGTTTTGTGCACTTTTTTGAGTTTAGTGAGCAATTTTGATAGTTGAAATTATCTTAAATTTCATTTAAGATAATTTCAAAATCTTTCGACATAAATTATTTTCTTCCTCAAGTGACTCATTCTCCCCTGAGGAAGAGCCATAGACCAGCAGGCCCAATCGAGGTAGTCAACCTCAATGAACCATTGTTACAACAACTGTTAGCTGCACTCGCTAAAAAAAAGAAACAGGATGGCATTAAAGACAAAGAATGTGAAGCCGGCCAGATTGAAGCAGCCACCATTGCCCCAGCCAGCCCAAATGAAGCAGTTGCCATCACCCACCCAAAGGAAGCATTATTAGAACAACTATTGGCTGTTCGGGCCAAAAAAAATAAACAGATGATGGCTTTGAAGAGGAGGAATGCAAAAAAGTTGTCTCCTGGTAAGAGATGAAATTAAATTTTCATATGTAATATATGTTGCCCCAGGTTTTATATTTTTTTTAATACATGTATTTCAGAACGCAAATGAAGCAGACGAGTAAGTGTATTTTCTGAACTTTTGGAGAAAATCGTTCTAGAGAATTGTTCAGTGATCACAGGTAAGTTATTTTTAAACTTAAACAATAACTATTTTATTTACTAATATTTATTTGTCTTAGAAATCTGCCAAAATCTTTACAAAAAGAGTAAAGTGAATGGTTTCAGATAAACCATTCAATTAATCTTAAACCAATCAATTTAAGATAAATTGAGTGGTTTAAGATGAAAGAGTGAAAGAGAAATTAACTATAATTTAAATAAAATTTTAAAATACATTTTATAAATAAAATACATTTTGTAAATAAATAAATTTTAATAAAATGTAAAAGTTTTAGTGGTCACAAAAAAAAAGAGGAAGAATACAAAAAACAAAATAGCCAGTAAACATGGACAAGAAGCCTGGAAGAGGCTTGTTGGGCCCATTGAAGAGGCCAACAACATTGTCCCAATTGATGAGGTTGAAAAGGGTGTGCCTTCCCCAGACTTCACAGCCAGCGTGGAAAACGCCAATATTGTCCCAATTAAAGAGGTTGAAAAAAATATTGTGCTTTTGATGGAGCTGTTGGAGGAAGAGGTAAATTTTATAAAACTGCCCCAGCCAGCCCAATCGAGAAGGTTGCTCCAGCCAGCCTGATCGAGGTAGTCAACCTCAATGAACCATTGTTGCAACAACTGTTAGCTGCATGAGCTAAAAAAAGAAATGGAGGATGGCATTGAAGAGGAAGAATACATCTCTTTAAGTTTTTTTTTACGCGCACTGTTGGCCTATATAGGCTATAATTTTATTTAAAAATTTTTATCTTTAGCATAGAAGTGACTAGTGAACATTTTTTAAACAGTGCTATGGTTACTGCAACTTGTGAACAGTTTATAAAAGGTGCTAAGGTTACTTACTTTTAACTTAGGGTTAAGAGGGGACACCCCTCTTGTTTAGTTTTTTGGATTTAACAAAAACACCCCAAGCAGGGTCAAGGGCTGGTTCAGCAGAGCCATACACCTGCCAGAAAGTTGTCCCACAAAACACCTGGGCAGATGAGGCTGTACCAGCGTTTGGACAAGTTTTGCATGCACTTGGCCAGGATGGAAAGCGACAATAACATCACTGAGGCCCCCGCAGCTGCAGCAAGGTAAGAATCACTTTTAATTACCCATTGGTTAAGATGATGTTATTAATTTGCAATTAGGTTAGACCAAAATTAGCGAAAGCTTAAAATTACGTTTTTCTTTTTTGTTTTGGTTAGGCCAAATTTACAGTGTTTTTGTTTTTGGCATCATTGTATTTGGTGTTTTGGCTGTTAGCAGCATGAGTGAAAAAAAATAAGAAGATGGCATTGAAGAGGAAGAATGTGAAAAAGTTACATAGTTACAAAGGGCCAATAAGATAACAACATAGCACAAGTAAATGACATTGCACAAGTAAACGACGTAGCACAAGTAAACCACGTGGTCGAAGTCAACCACGTAGATGCCAACAATGCAGAAGTATCGAAGTAATTTACACAAATAATAGACCTTAATAAATATCAAGGCTATGAACCATAGCCTATACAGGGTGGAAGAAAAGTCTGAGTTTTATCGATTTTCTTTCTAAATTATGGCCTATATCGAAATTTTGCTAATGGGAGTAAATAGTAATGTGCCCTGGCGCTATCCAAAGGTGATGTCAAACTTGACCTTAAAAGTCATCTTCAAGGCTATTACAATTCTAACTCTGAAACTGTTAATGATAGAACAAAAATCCAATTAGAAAGTTGTAGGGCATGGCCAAATTAGTCTAAAAGCATCTTAAAACATAAGACAATGCTTCTGTGAATGAGGATATTTCACTAACAAAATGTTAATTTGCCCCTGAAAGTTGCACACCAGCATGTATTGAAAGCAACTTGCAGCACAGGTAAGCAGTGCTGGTGTGCAAATTTCAGGGGCAAACTGACATTTTGTAATTGAAATATCCTTATAAAGAAACATTTTGTCTTATGTTTTAAGATGCCTTTAGACTAATTTGGCCATGCCCTACAACTTTCTAATTGAAAGGTCCTAATGACCTAAAAGGTCAAGTTTGACATGACCATTGGATAGCGCCAGGGCACATTACTATTTACTCCTATTAGCAGAATTTTGATATCGGCCGTAATTTAGAAGAAAAATTGATAAAACTCAGACTTTTCTTCCACCCTGTATATTATACTCGTATATTATGCCTATGTATATGTACAATGAGTAGGGTTGCCATAATTGCCAAGCTTCGATGCAGGACGTTCAAGCAGTGGCCTAGTGTACTAATTAGGGTATAACCTAAGCAAAAACAAATTTTTTGGCCCTTCCCTCCTAAAAAAATGCATGTTATATAATATGAATAAAAAGCGCTGAGCTTGCGAAGCGCGAAATTTTTTTTTTTGTGACAAGGGACAAATTTAGACCATTTTTTGGCTAAAATAATACAATTTTTTTTATCAATTTGCCTAAATTTTTTTGGCTTTTTGCGCCGCGTCTCTTTAAAAATAAGTCAGTGATATTATTGCTATAATTATTAGTTAGGCGCCGAGCTTAATTGCGAGGCCCGATATTTTTTTGAGAAAAAGATAAATTTTGTCAATTTTTTTATCATAAAAAAATTTTTAGAATACCGGTAAAAATTTTTTTAACAAAGTGTTTCAAATACAGAACAATACAAGACAAATTTCAATACAGGACTTGTCAAATACGGGACAATCCTGTATATTCAGGGCCCCGTTTCATAATGTTGCTAGTACTACCAAATACAAGTCCATAAAGTACTAGTCACCGAATACAAGTGGTA
>JAQGAZ010002090.1:0-20937 GCA_034692225.1 Polydesmus complanatus | reverse complement strand
GGGACCGGAGAAAAAGCGCGTAAAAAGCGGGATAGCGCTATATCCGGGAGCGTTGTATACGAGTTTTACTGTAATTAGTATAGATTTATTTTTATGATGCTTCTTCTTCCACGCAAACTATCCTCACTCTTCGTTGCTACCGGAAAATCTAGGTTTGTTCAAATCCAATTTTCACACTGATCAAGTGTTACTTACAAATCACTAAATCTAGATTTGCATTAAATATTTATTGCCAAATTTATATGATTTAATGCCGTTATAATAATTAGCATTTCTGATAAAATAGCTAGGCTAATAATCATCTTAATTGAGCATTAATTTTATATTTTGGATTGTCTTAAATCGAATTTTTTTACTATATACGCGGGGAGCCCCATCTAGTGTAAATCTCTTAAACAAAACACAATGGTAGATATTATGCTGGAAACCAATTTAATATTACGAAACGTAACAACGCTTTTTTTAAAAAAAATTTTAAATCTTTTCTCAAAGTTTAAGGAAAAAAAAAAAAAAAGCAGCGTGAGTTTTGTTCATCTGGTTGCAGCTTTTTCCATACGTGTTGCGCCCGCTCAACTTTAATATCATTTATGACTAACAATAATCACACGTATATTTTTATGACTGCTCCGCATGCATACATTTTCCTATATAACACTACAGTCATGTAGATATAAATCCAAGCAGGTTTCAATATAATTAGTTTATTCATCTTTATGGTCAGTCAACCCCCACTTTCATCTCCCCCCTCCCCCTGCCTCCTCCTTCATTTTGATCATTCCACTTGCATTTGGTAGATCCCTGCACGCACGCACTCGGAGGTAGGTGAGCCGAACGTGACCACCGCAGCTCATGTACACTGTATACAAGAAAGGCTCTTTTTTTTTCCTCTCTTTTCTACGGAGATGACTTTCATTTACAGAGACCAGATAGGGATACAAGGAGAAAGAAAGAAAAAAAGAGACGAATTAAAACCTTTGTTTGCTCCTCTATCTGCCTAACTCAAAATCTGCGCATGTTCAGTTTATGATACTCCACCCCCCCCCACCCCCACCCCCACTCCCACCACCCCTAATAACCTCCCCCGACCTCCGCCATCTGCATGTCAATATTACTTTTTAGTTTACTTAAGACTTACGCTGCACCAATATCGTTCTTCTTGCTCACTTCTTGCCATCTACTAATCTAGTTTTATTTAATCTTGGATTTGTGTTTAATATAACTTTGTTAAATCTACGTTCTTGTTATTAACAAAAATTGAAGGTGGGTTTGTAGCAATAACAAGATTATCTCCATTTTAATAAATTTTGGCAAACTCAAATACTGTACTTTTAAAAGAAAACTTTTCAACTCAAGCCAAATTTGTTTTCTCCCTTTTATTTTCTATGTACAGTATTAACACGCGAATGAGTGAAATTTGCATGTAAAAAAACAGTAAAATTGCTTTTTTCATAAAGCAGAGTTAACATTTAAAATGTGGAGCAGGCTGGTTTTTGCTCCAAATGAGCTTAAAAATGCACTTTTGAGAAGTTAACAAAATTAATGCAATCAACATTGAACTGCAAAATACATAAACAGAATTGTCTTTTTGCCATTCCATACTGACCAACCAAATTCAGGTTTCCATAGACCTTGAAATTATTGTTATTTTACCTTTTTTTTTATTTACTTTATTAAATCTGCCTAGGACGATAAATTTAAATTTAAAAAAATCTTTTTGATATCTGCTTACAAAAATGTAGTACAAATCCAAGTTGTTGACTTTCAAAAACAAATTTATCAAAATGAAAGTTAAAAAAATAAGTATGCATGGAAGTTTTTATCTTGTTCTAAAAAGAAGTTCTCTTTCAAATTGTTGTTTGAAGCACATTTAATCTCGTTTACAAAGCATGCACAATGGCTGCTGTAAACCCAAAAAACCCCCCAAAAAAAAATTAAACTAAAATAAAGATTAAAAAAAAAATTAGTTTAAGTTTTGATCTGGTTTTAAGAAAATACATTTTATAACTTTTATTCAAAAAAATTTTTTTATCTCGTTTAGAAATTTTATTACACTTAATTAACAGTTAAAACATTATTAAGAAAGATGAAGCAAATATTTCTTCGTTTCATCTAACCTTAGTTTTACATTAATCTATATTGTTGCTACCCAACAACCCAAAAAAAAAAATTCAAATTGATTTTTATAAACTTCTAATACCGGTATTAAAAAAAAAATTCTTATTTTTGAGAAAGAAAAAAAAAAAATGAAATCAATTCAAGCAAATGTAAAATCAATGATTAATAAATCTCAAATTTGGTTTCTATAACAACCAGCGTTGTAAAATACCGCAAACAAAATACACAAGATTACCTTTCTTTTATAATTTTATATAACTTATTATTATATTATCGTAAAAATTAAAAAAAAAAAATTTAGTGCGCGCGTTAATTGCGTATAATAATACCATAACTTCAAACCATTCTGTAGTTTTTGAAATAAGGAGGAGGTTTCATGTTTATAATCTCGCACAATAATAACATCGATAAAATGCATTAAACTCTTATTCATTCCCACATAAAAATATCCAAAATGAAAAAGAAAAAAAAAAGTTCATGTCGAAAAGTATTTTACGTGAAACTTTTGTCATATTGAAACGAGGGAGAAGAAAATACGCACTCGTATTTATCCCTCACCGGGTATTCCGCTGCTCGGTTCAATCCAATTGCGGTGCACAAAGGACCTCGATAGAAAAACCCAAATAACAATCATTTGACATCCTTGACGACCAATGTTATCACGAGTACAACCTTACCGGGATACAGAAGGAACCTTTTTTTCTTCTTTCATATGCATTATAATGGGTGAAAAGAAAGTTTTTAGGGACTTAAAACTTTGCGTTCAGTCATATTTTGCATGCGCGCACCGAAAGAAGCCCCTACTATTTTTCACCCTGTATTGTCAAACCAGTGTAGAAATATAAAAGTTGCCATTCTTTTCCTTTTGAAAACTTCCTATTAATCAGACTATATGGGCCACGATGATCTCGGCTCGAGATTAAAGGTAGTACTATATGGGTCTCTTTATACGAATGAGCCACTTGTGTCGCTCTTTCATCTCGCGCACAAAAACTATTTTATATTTTCCCCACCGAAAATTTAAAACTTTTTTTCTTCTTTTTTTTTTTTGGATTCAAACAGAACTTTATTCAACCAAAGTTATTCAGGTGGAATCCCCTTTTAAAACACGCACAACATTGACTAAAAAGGGCCTTCTTTCTTCTGCCATTTTTCTTTTAACCAGGGGGTTTTATACTTGGTATAAGTGTCCTGCTACAACACTGGCTTTTTCTTTAACCCTGCTCCTCCCCCCTTCGACTTTCAAAGACTTTTTAAGGTATCGATAACTTCTTGGTTCACTTATTTTTTTTTTGTTTGTTGTTGTTCGCTGTGGACTTGCGCGAGTTACTGGAACCTGCTGAGTGAAAGAGTGAGAGACCACTCTTTCAAACAACTTTTTAGCCTAGTATATGAGAAAGCATTCTGGACCATTAACTTTACGTAATATAATATGATCCGTTATTCACGTGCAGCTAAGAAATAGAGGCGGAGTTTTGGCTAAATTTTACTATAAACCAAATGCTTAAAAAAAATTCTACCTGTACGTAATGATAAAGAGTACGCTTGGATAAACTAAGAGTTTTGATAAATTTTAAATGATGGGTACCGTATCGGAAAAGTTTAAATAAAATAAGTTTTGGTAAATTTTACGACACGTACATGTACTGCGTAAAAAGTACCTAAAATTCTCAGGTGTTACCATCGTTTTGATGAGATTTAGGAAACTTAATAAGTAAAAATAACCCGGAAATACTCCCGACAAATTTAACTTTGAAATAATAACCAGTTTTGGTAAATTTTGAGTGTACTACCTCAATGCTAGTGAAAAAAAAAAACTGTCACGCGCAAATATAATTTGGCTAATAAAAATAAAATACCGGTATTAATACATTCAGCTTACTTTGATTTTCTCTGGTCACCAACTGTGGCAGAAAATTGTTACGAGATAAGATGAAAACCGCAAACTTTCTTTTTATAAAACACATTTACGAACTAAAAATATAATTTGCCAATATGACTTAAAAAATTATTCTTCATAGTAAGCGTGTTTTTTTATTATTATTATTGTGCGACTTATATCTCTGCTTTTTTATTTTTCTCTTATCACATTTTGCTATTGAAATGGGTTGGACAATTGGCTCCGTTGTCTGCGCGAAAAAATCAAAGTGAATGTCGATGCACACACGAGGCTAAACGATTCTTTGATCGAGCATCAACAAAGAGCGTGCTACGTGCACCTTTCAAACACGGTTGTAGCTGGGGTGGAGGGGGAGGAAATAGACGACATGTGCCCTTTCCCACACTCTTCAGCCATCTCTTAGGTCACCTGTTCAGACACCCTCCCTCTATCCCTCGTCTAGTCTTTTATAAAGACGAGAATAAAATACAATTTATTCACCGCTACCTCATATTGTCGTCGAAAAATTGAAAACATTGAAAAAGTACAGTAGAGAAAAAAAAAAGTCGATAACAACCAAACGTTTCAACCAAATATGAAATTAATTAAAATGCACATTCAGATAAAGTGCGCAATTCAACCAAATGAAGTAGCCTACCGGTAATATTTTGTTTCGTAATCGAAATTATGTGATTTTGATTTTGATTTAAAGTTTTGGAAGTACGATTAAATTTCCCAAAACAAACTTTTTACAACAAGGTTACAAGATAAATCCTTAAATAAATAAAAGTTATTTTTGTTTGGAAATGAGACCTACAAATTTTTCTGCTTTAAATCCAAACTTCAAACATTTGTTTGGGTAGCAATAAGATAAAATAGATTAAAATAAAGCAGCACTTCTGGCGCTTGTTTTGAAGATTTTAATCTAGATTTCTAGGTAGCCTATCTATTAGGTAACTTCTTCTACATGTAGGTAACTTATTTTTGATTTAAAATTTTACTCGCTATCAAAAAAGTTCCAAAAAACGAGATTAGATTTCTTCAAATAAGATTTAGTAAAAAAGTTTTTTTTTTTTTCTTTTTTAATCTTGATTTTAATATATTTTTGATAACAGCACCAAAGATACTTTTCTTCTAAATTTATTTCAATGAACTTTTTATTTATTTAAAATCTGCCCATATAAGAGAAATTAAAGAAAGTAATAAATGCACAGTTTCTTGCAGATAGATACAATACTGACGCGCAATACTAACTCAATTCAGATGAAACGAAGTCTGTTAGTTTTTGTTTGCTGATTTTCCATTTACCATTACATCACAATGTCATACAGTGTATACTGTACATGTATAGAAAAACAAAATCGTTTAAATTTACATTAAAATTATTTTGGAAATTGCCGGTAAAATTTTAAACATCGGCATAAGTTTGAACATTAATATTGTTTATTATTATTATTTTTTTTAAATATTTTCTTTTTTGGAGAAATTGAAACAGTGAAAAATGAAAATAGGAAAAGGAATAAGAAAAAGAAAAACATATCTTATTTCTATCAAAAAATAAACTTGCAAATATTTTCTCAAAACATATTTTTAAAAAACAAAAAAAAAAAAAAATCGTGTATGTGTGTGTGAAAGAGAGAGAGAGAGAGAGAAAAAAAATAATTATAGACAGTTGAGTTATTTTTGATGAGAGAATTGAGCGAGATGAAAAGACGCTTTACGCTTATTCATAATGGAAAAAAAAGGTAAATGTTTGTTATTGTTAGTAGGCATTTATATAAATAAAAGTAACACAAGACATGAGCTTAAAACAAGCAAAAATAATAGCCAACAACAAAAGGATTGGAAGATAAAAAGGCGCTAGAGACAGAGAGAGAGAGAGAGAGAGAGTACGGATGACGAGGTGGGAATGGAAAGTGAGTTGCAAAACAATTACACAAACAAAGTGAGTTACGCAGACCAAATAATGAGAAATTAAACCTGCTTTTTCTTTTTAATCAAGGATTTTTCTTTCCTCATTGTGACACTTAATAAGACTTTTTTTTTGAGAGAAAGAGAGAGAGATAAGTCGCCGTCAGGTGGAGACACCGATACATCCTGTGTCTTTTCTTTTCTTCCAACTCCACACGAAAAAACAAAAACAAAAAAGCAAATTCTGCGTGTTGTTTTTGTTCGGTTTCGCCTTCATTTTCTTTTATTATGAATGTATAATTTCCGTTTTGATACACATTATAAAAAAAAAAGAACCTTTTTTTTTTTGTTTTTTGTCTTTCCTTTTTCTTTTTGCTCTTGATCTTTTTCAATGCAAGTCTCTCTCTCTCCATTTTATACCTTTTTGTTTCGAATTTATCATGCATAAGGACGTAAATAACGAGAGTTTTAAATGGAATGAGTGTGGGATTTTTTCAAATCTATTCTCTTCTTTTCTCCTTCTTTTTGACAATTGTATTTATAAAAAATAAAAAAAAAGAAAAGAAAAGTCAGTGAAAAGATATTATAAACGAAACGTAAAGGGTGTCGATTTCACTTTACATCCACTCACAATTAAAGCCCGAAAAAGCAAGAAAAAAAAGTGGGTGATGGGTGGTAGGGTAAGGTAAAAAAGTATGGAGTGTTACCGTAGGTGGAGAAAGTTTTACATCTCCATCTTTGACTGTCTTTTGTTCGACTCGAAACGTAAACAAAGATCCGGGTCGCCATCAAACAACGCACCAATCAATCACAACCAACATTCAAATTTTAATTACGCCACAAAATAATAATTATTAAAGTAAGCCACGAGATTCGAAATAGGTGGCGAAAAATGTTCATCGCTTTAAATTTTTTTTTTTTTGCATATAAAAGATGAATGGAAAGAATTGCGATCGAGTAATTAACTGTTTAAAAAAGTCCAAATAAAGGGCGTTCAGTTTCTCTTGAAAATACACAATATTGGGCGTTTTTTTTTAAATTGATTCTAATTAAAGTTGCTGCAATAGTACGTAATATATTGTTCATTAACTATTTTTTGAGTTCAATAATTAAAAATTTTGACCTAAACTTCAAAAGTTGCATTTGCAACGGCTTACAAAAACACAGCTGCGGTCAAGTGCGCTTAAACTAGTTCAACTAAACCAAAATGCACTTTGAGAAGTTAATTGAATGATTTTCGCGTTCGGCTAAGAAAATTTTTGCGGTTAAGTTTATTTTTACTTGGTCTTCTTATACTTATGACGTCATTAGAATTATACGCTAAGAAATTTATGGAGAAAAAAAATAATTGTCTACGTATTTTTTAATAAAAATTCTTCCTTCTGACGTCATTACAGCGTTAGGACCGATGTGGCCCGATTAAGCGGATTCCACTGTAATTAATTTTTATTCTTAACTGTTTATAATAAACATAAAAATTCAAATTTTTACGTCATAAGAACTAGAGTTGAGCGTTAAAAAAAAATCAACCACAAACTCTCTAATACTCAATTAATTCAATTTCAAAATACTGTATTAAATAACTGTTGTAAATAAATTTCTAATAAGGTAAAAGTTAGCGGAAGTTGGGACTCTTTTCAGGAAAACAATAGAATTAAGCCTATAATTATTATACGTGCGGTGGAAGGAAGTTACTAAACGTGCAGTAGACGTAATTATGCAATAACCATAAATTACGCGGTCTCCGGAAAAAAGTCAAACCAACTGAATTAGAATTAAATCCTTTTAATAACCTAATTATTTCAACGACACATGGAAAGACTTTACTTTAATAACTTTTTTTTTAGCATTTAATTGTTCTATTCTGTATTCAAAATATCCTCTTCCGGTTTCAACACACGCAGCAACACAAGCATTATACCCACTCACTATGTCGCCTTGCGCACTACACAGCTTGATAGAAATTGTCTCTGCATTCGTTCACTTCGAGGTTTCATTATTTTGCCTTGAACATCTTTTCTTGCATCACACCCCATAATAATTTGTAGGCTATAACCGCTACCTAATTTAAGTCTGCGATTTTGAAGAAGTGCGCCAACGTATGATACAACCATCGCAATCAAGCTGTAATGCATACAGCTGATAGTGAACAATTATGTTTGTGTTGAGGCCGAAAGAGAGTATTTTAAACACAGAATAGAACAATTAAATGTTATGAAAGTCATGTGTCATTAATAAAAAAATTCAGTTGGGTGCACCTTTTTACGGACACCGTGTACATTAAAAATTCTAAGACATCGAAATAGGTGTTCATTTTTTTTTTTCATCAAGAAAAAATTGAATAAATAAATTGATTGTAACGAAATGTGTGTCAAATACAACGTTGTTTAATGCTTTTATTTTAGTGTACCACATTTAGTGTATCTCAATGACCAAAAAAAAAAGTACAGTATTTGACAACTAATTTGATAAGTGTGAGAGAAATCTCTTATTGTTCGATTTAAATGAAAGAAGAAAAAAATGTATAAACAAATTCAAAATGTTCAAAAATTATAATGTGAAATAAACAATAAAAACGATTGTGATTTTATTTTTTTTCTTCGTCTTTCGATTTATTAAGAAGAAGAAAAAAAGAAAAAAAAAGCGAAAAAATGAATTGAGCCGATGAAAAGAGCACAAACAAAAGTGAGAACCGCATGCTTTCCGCATGGTTTAAGCCCTAACCTATCTGTCTCTTTACTATTAATTTAATTTTTTTTTTCTCTCGATACGAAATAATTTTCTACGTGAAGATTTTCGCTCCGTTGATTTTTTGTTCCAGCGGATCAGTCGTGGACAATGGCGCGTTTTACCTGACGCGTTTAAACAACCTTTTTGCAAACCCCATTATTATTATTATTCAGAAATAGACCAACAAAAACAAGAAAATAAAGAAATAATAGCCAGAAGAAAAAAATTGTCTCTTTTGTTTGACTTAGTTTTCTTATTTGTTTCTCCAGCTGTTTGCTGAATTTGAAATAAATAAAATCCAAAAAAAAAAAAACTTCTCTTTTTTTTTTTGGTTTTAAAGTGAGTCAAAATTCTTTATTAAAAGCGAGAAAGGTAAAACTGAGCTACTTTCAAATCAAACAAAAACTTCTTCTTCCAACCATGTGTGTCTTAGCAACAAAAGTTATTTAAATTTTTTTTTTCCACCTATAAAAAAAAGAAAGAAATTGGAATTTTTGTGGTCGTGTTTTTTTTTTTTTAAGAAAATGTAGACGTGTCAGAAAATCACAGTTGAAAAAACGTAAAAAAAAAAAAGCAAAACAAAATTGTCAAGTTCAATAATACTTTTTTTTTTTTTTTTCATAAACGAAATTCCTAATTTTGTTATAAGATAAATTTATCTAAAAATTATTAACCTCAGATAGGAATTTAAAATTTACAACAAAAAAATTAATCTGGGAAAAATATTATTTCTAAGTCAAAAAAAAAAGAAAATGAAGCTTACATTTCTTCAAAATTAATGAGATTATCAGTTAAATTAAAGGGAGGCGTGGTTCTAATCCAAAAATAGAATTAGTCCAACATTTAAATAAACTGAATCTTCTAAGATAAGTGTAAAATGGAAATTAAATACTGCAGTTCGCTGAGAGACAACCGAAATAATATGATTCACCGTAAAAATCAGTAAATGAAGATTAAGTTAGTTAAAAAAAAACCGGTGAATTCTGCAAACGAAACTCAGTAAACAAAAATCACTAAATTACGATCGGTGAACGAAAATCAATGAACGACAACCAGTGTACGAAAATCACTAAATTACGATCGATAAACAATGATCAGTGAACGAAAATCAATGAAAGAAAACTAGAAAAAGACAATCAGCAAACGAAAATCAATAAGCGACGATCAGTGATCGGTGAGCGAAAATCATTAAACGAAAATCTGTAAAAGAAAACCAGTAAACGACGATCAGTGAACGAAAATAAATGAGCGAAAATTATTAAACGAAAATCAGGAAAAGAAAATCAGTGAACGACGACCAGTGAACGAAAATCAATGAACGATGATCAGCGAACGAAAATCAGTGAAAGAAAACCATTGAACGACGATCAGAGAACGAAAATCAGTGATCGAAAATCAATAAACGATGACCAGCAAACGAAAATCAATAAACGACGATCAGTGATCGGTAGCGAAAATCATTAAACAAAAATCAATAAACGATGATCAGCGAACGAAAATCAATAAACGACGATCAGTGATCGGTGAACGAAAATCATTAAACGAAAATAAGTGAACGAAAATCAATGAACGTCAATCAATGAACAATGATCAACGAACAAAAATTAAAAAACGAGATGAAAGAACGAAATTCAGTAAAGTTTACGAAAATTAATGAACGATTATCAGTAATCTAATGAACGAAAATTCATTGAACGAAATACCAACTTGACCATAGCAAAATAATTAACCAAACCTAATTAATACAATGTACAGTATCGTGATTCGTTAACTTTAACCCATCATATTTTAGTTATCTCTTAGCGCTGCGCTTTGAACAGGGTTAATACAGTAATAAGATTGAAATTGTTTAAATAGGTAACTGAAAAATTCGATCGACAGAATTATAAAAAGACCTCACAAAACTCTCTCTCTTTCTCCTATTAAAAAGCTACGGTAGTTATTTTTGTTTTCCGAATCGATGGCATTGAAAGCGTGGTAGGTGAAAAGTAAACAAACGAATTGTTTACCGTTATGAAAAGGTAAACTTAATTACGCCTCCGCGTTTACTTTGCGCTTTTATGCAAATTTCAATCGCATGACAAACACCAAACACATTGAGTGAAAATCTAAAGATGGAGTGAAAGAGAAAAATAAATACGCACCAAAAGAGTCAAAATATAGCTTATTGAATGTCGATAAAGTGAAAAAGCCCATTATTATAAGTCGTAATAGGCGCACACATTACATTGTAATATCAATATATCTTTTAATGCATTATTTAAAGAATAATTTAAATAAAATTTTGGGGACCGGATGTTGAATTAAGATATACAGTACGTGCACACATCATTTTCAAACACGTTTAAATAATGCTCCCTGTCTAAAAAAAAAAACGAAGAAATTTTTACTAAATCTTATTCATTAAAAACTGCCATAGTTCTAAAACTTTAAATTCAAAATTAATTCGTTTCAATCTAGTAAAAAGTGTGCAAAACTTAATTTCATCTATCTTTAATAATTGATAATTAATACTACTAAAATTTTCCCCAAAATTTAAAGAATGAAACCACCAATATGATTCAAATATACACTGGTCAGAAATTCCAATGGAGAAAAGGACAATGATTATTGTTACGAATCAACTTCAGCTGCAGAAATTAAAAGTTTCTTTTAGATTTACAGTAGTAACAAATTGTTTCATTCTTCGATTTTTTTTTGAGCCGAAGATAAAAAACCGAAAATCATTAAAATAAAAATAGTAAGTATCTTAATTTTAAAGTATTAATAACAAAATATACCGTAGTTAAAAGTTTAAATAATTGTTTATAAAATCGATATTTGATATTGATATTTAAAATTTGATTTACATTTTACCGAACCACCGTGTAAATCGTTCAAAAACTACAAATATAATATTTTTAAAATAAAAATATTTGCACTTCCTTTTTCTGAAATCTGCCTTAAACCAAGTAAAAAACTCTCTGCAATTTTCTAATTAATTGACGCAAAGTAATTTTAACTAGTCAAATAAATTTAACAGTTTTAACCCCTTAATAAAACAATTTTTTTAAACTATACTGTACAGTAAAATAATAAATTAAATTTTTTTCTTTCCATTTAAATTAAATATTTGACATTTATACGATTAAAAAAAATTTCAAATAGAAGAGTGTGGGAAACGTATCTTCGATATTTTAATCGCTGCTTATAATAAAATGTTCATAGAAAAATGATAAGACACGAAAGTTTCATACTGTACTGTATTCCCATTTTTTTCAGTCATAAAACTGATTTTCGCTTTTAATCCCCCCCCTTTTTTTTTTGTTTTTCTGGGAACGTACCTAAGGTTAAAAGCGAGGTCTAAACGTACATACTGTATGCTTTACAAAGATTGGTTTTGTTTCCTCGGTCAACTAAAACCCCGTAAATCCAAACAAACAAATGGAAAAGACATAGATAGATAAATAGACGGAGTGGAGCGTGAATGGTGCTGGCGACAGCAGTCTGCAGCAATAGATAATAAGAGATGAATACATCTCTCACACTTGGCTCCTACAATTAAAAGACAAGTGTTTACCTTTCGTTCAATGGGTTAATTGAATAAGTGAACGAACTTAAGGAGTTAAGTGAAGAAATAAATGATTCAAACAAACTATAATTAAAGCTCTCTTTTTTTCTCTCACCCATCTCGTTACGTCTCAATTCATACACTTTTTATTATACCGGTAGTACATTTACGTGCATGTTTTTTAATGGCGCCGATTTAATTTTTTTGATTGAAAAAAGGTAAAATTAATTTTCTATGAAAATTTTCTTTCAACAAAAAAAATTTTTTTTTTGTTATTGCGTTAACCTACTTGTTGTGAATAATAATAATAAAAATCATCGCTTTCCAAGGACAAAAATTAGTATGATTTGACGCGTTATGACGGTATACTTTCACAACATTTTGTCAAGATTTTTGATTTCTCATTAAAGGACCAAAAACATAGCATTAAATTTGCTCCAATAATGCAAAAAAAAATAAAAATAAAATTTAGAAAAAAGGCCCTAAGTGTTTTGACTTTTTTGATAACCCAGGGTAACGGTCTTTTCTTTAAGAATGTGACGATCATTTCACCGTGGTGACGATCAAAAGACATTATTTAAGTACATATAACTTCAGTCAGTTTCTCATACTTATAGTCTAATATACTCATACATCAACTAAAAATGTAAAAAAAAATATTTTTTAAAAATCTATTTTCCAGTACAGGTCCTGTTTCATAATTAGGTTTTGCTAGTATTACTACCGTAGTGTTTTGTTCAATGTATTCTGACTTTAATAGTCAGCATTACTTTTCGATTGTTAAAGCCAAAGTACATTGAACAAAACACTAGTAATATTAGCAAAACCTCATTATGAAACGGGGCCCAGCAAACATAACATTAAATCTAAAGCGCAATTTTTAGACCATTTTAAAATCACTGAGAAAAGAGAAGGCATTAGAATCGAAGCATATTCGATTTTTTTTTACCTAACTTCTATGTCATAGACCAGGTGTAGGCTACTCCATTTGTTTTCACGTGAAAAGTCTGCCTTCAAGTTCGATCATTTTTCACATTCTGGAACACACTGAGTGATAAATGTCAACCAAAAGAGTGCATTATGAAGTTGCATTAAAACGAAAAAATATTTTAAAAGCAGATAAACATAGTACAGTAAACTCTCGATTATACGCGATCTTTCCCTTCCTATTTTTCTTCACTTTTTTGCGAATTTTAGGATGTTTTAACACGAAAAAACAAAAACAGCTGACCAATTTCTTTTTGTGAAAAAGTAAACCACAAACTTGTAAGTAGAGAAAACTACTGACTAATAAATTCTAATTGTATGTGTAGGTTCCCTAACGTAAATAAAAACTGCTAAACATAAATTTTTCCCGTTGTTTTGTGTCCTTTTCCGTTCATTTTGCGGTTTATCCGCGATTGCCATGCCAGGCCATTAGCACGAATAATCGGGAGTTTACTGTAAAAGAGTTGCATAGCGTGAAAAAATGTCATATACTGTTTTAAATGGGTAATTTAAATTCCATGTAATACATGTAGAGTAATGATACTAGTAAAAAATCTTAATCTCGTTTCAATTTTAATAAATTATTATTAAATTCCGGTAACCCACAAATGTTTTTTCTTCCCGCTTAAATAAAAAAAATAAATAAACTAAAAGCTACTTTTCGTTTTCCATTCTTTTATCTGAAATCTCAAAGAGAGAAAAAATAAAGCGCGTTATATGTGACGATTGTTGCGTTTCTAAAGAGCATCACTACCGGTAAGCTACCTTTTTCTTCTCATATAATTCATTCTTCTTTCATAGAAATTCCGCACAATTCGAGCTGAGCTTTTTTTTCTTCTTCTTCTTTCATTTTTTTCATACGGACAACTTGAAAATTGTCAACTGAGATAAAACCCGAAAGAAAAGAAAAAAGCGGTAGGGGCATTTCTTCTTAAAAGTCTTCTGACCACTATTTATTCTCCTCAGAATAAAAGTCCCCCCATTCTCCCCTCACTATCTCCTCGGATCCGACTCTCTCACTCAATGTTTATATTCAACCCAAGCAAAAAAAGAAGAAAAATAGAAAACTCTCCAGTTGACAATTGACGAACCTTTGTGTTGGAACGGTGAAAAGGGCCCTGTGAGAGAGCGGTCGTATCACGCTTCATAGGGCCCTTTTTCAATCTTTCTTCTCTTCTTCTTCTTTTATAATATAAAAATAAGAACGTGAAAAGAGATTTTCGCGTCAAACGAAAAAGACTTTTATTATTATTATTTTTCTCTTTTGAATTCGGATTGTCACGATTTCATGTCCACCTTTTATCATGTACGCACGGTGAATAGGGGCCACTCCTTCTTCTACCACCTTTCCATCTTTCTCTCTATTCAAACCCCGACCGAACCACCTTATTTTAATTAAACGGACCCATTGTCAACTATTGTACGGCCCTTTGTGAAACCCATAATGTTCCAGTTATCGAGCAAACTCGCAGGTATAAAGATCGAGCACTGAGGAATAACAAAGATTTCTCTCACACCTGTTGTTACGGTAGGTCACACAGCGAGTGACGTCACAAACAACAAGTGACTGAAGACGTATGCATTCACACATAAATCATTCTTCAATATCATTTAAAAAAAAAAATTACGCGCTCGTAAGAATATTTATTCAAAAAAAAAAAAAAAAAAAAGTCAATACAATGTCTTGTATTTATATGCTGCATGCTAACGTTAAAGCGGTAAGATTAAATACATTAACTTACTAATTCCCAGTTTATTCTTTCCCAAATAATGAATTTTCAATCGATTTCAGAGAAAATTAAAATCTGATAAACAATTTTTCTTACAAAAAAAAATAAAAATTTGTAGTTAAGTCCGTATATTTGGAACGAGAATTTACAATGTTTACATTCTTTAAATGTCACATTAAAAAAAACCTAAAGAAACATGTCAAATTCATGTGCAAATACGAGCAAATTTCAGTTACTGAAAGTTGGAACTCACAATTTTAATCTAAAGTTATTTACGTAAAGAATAATGTTGCTTGCGTTAATTTTTTTAAGGAAATATTAAGCGTATACGAAAATCATTTCCCATCAAAATGCAACAGAAAATAACATTTATATATTTTTTTCTCTCTCTCCGCAAACAACTTTACGCAACTTCGATAAAATGACTTTATTCGAGAGTTTGCGCTCGATATATATTTACCGATCGCGGTTAACGTATTTTTACTTAGCCCAAACAATTTGCATACCACGCGTCTAAGAGAAACAAACTTATTTTACAGAGTAAAAAATGAATTTCTTTACGTCAGCCGTTTCATAACGTTATTAGGAATCGACCGCAAACTCCCGATTATTACTACTAAATCTAATTCTACGGTATTTAATCTCCGTTTTACACTGATTTCAGCTCGTTAAATCGAGTGATTAATTTACGGAGCAAAATTTTTACGACGAGAAAGCAACGTTAAATTTTTTTTAAAAAAAATGTAGCGATCCGTACTGTGAAAACGAATCGAACGCAAGCTCTCTATTAATAATAATTACGAATTTTGCTTGTTCGATCTATAACACTGAACTTATTAGATTTGTTTGAATGAGAGAAATTACTGCGCACACAAAATCTTTTATTACGATTTCTTTTTTTTTTTTTTTTTCATTATTATTATGATTCGCTATTCTTTGATTTTTCAATAATAATAATAAAGAACGAAAAAAGAAAAAAAAAATAGAAAAGAAAAAGAGAGAGAAAAAAAAACCGTTATTCCTTTTTAGAGTTAACGATTTCGTCCGAAATATACTTAGTAAATATACACGCGCACAATAACAATTTTCATGATTTTTGCCGGCAAACAAAATCGAGAAAGGTCTTTTGATATAAAATAATAATAATGAAAAAAATAAAAATAAACAAACAAATAAACACACACACAGCAGTATATGCGGCGGGCAGCAACAGCAGCGGACGAGTAAATAAAAGTAAGAAAAGAAAACTTTTCAATTTGTTTTTGGTTGGACGGAAAAACTCCTCCTCCTTTTTCAATAATAAAAATAATGGTCAGTCCTATTGTGATTTATAGTTCAAATAATAGATTGGGATAAAAGCGAGGCAGGGCCGATATAGATCCACCGTAGTAGGGGCTTACGTAGTAATGGAGGAGGGGAGGGAGAAGAGATTGCTGGGTATAAAGTAATTTAGGATTTCCCTGTTTAATATCGATCTATTATTGGAAAACTTTTTTTTGACTTTTAGCGGGAGAAAAAAAAATATATACCAGTATATACATTTTGTTGTATTGTGCGGAATTGTTGCGCAAGATGGAAAGAGGAAAAATTGAAATCAAAAACGCCACTATAAACATTTTATAATAGGGATATTTAGGGAGTTTTAGGAGTTTGCGCTCGACCCGTTCATACGCACGTAAAAATATCACAACAAAAATACAATAAAGTGTATTAAAAAAAATTATTCGAAAAATAATTACTACAAGAATCGGTTAATTACTGATCGATCTAAGCGCATATTTTGTTTTGATTTCAAATTGTTTTACCATAATAATTAATATGCAACTAAGCTTATATTGTTCGAGAAAAATAATTTACTAAATCGTGTTTGAGACCCATTTTGATATCCTTATTACGTCAACAAAAACTCAAAAAAAAAAAAAAAAACTCCACCTGCTTAATTTGTTCAGATCAAAAAAAATCTCCGTCGGTTGTTTAATAAAAATAAAAAAAAAATACCGATCGAGCGCAAACTCTCTATTTTGTATTATATTTCCACTTTTTTTTTTTTTTGTTTCCTCCCGCTTAGGTCATGGAAAGGTGCGGGTCGCGTGATCCCATTTTCTCCGCTAATACTCGCCGACTTCGTAATTAAAAACTAAAAAAAAAATCTATTAAAAAAAGAAAAAAATGGTTGCTTTTCAATCGAAATTATACAATGATCTCGATCAAAGAAATAGAGTGGTTGAGAGAGAGAGGGAACTAATGCTACTCATTATCAATAGAATTGAGTGGAAAGACATCTAAAACGACAGAAAAGCGTCGTCGAAATCGATAGTTATTAACCCCAATTATTTTTCCCACCGCCCTCTTCTTATTTAGGTAACGCTTTCAATCTTTAAACTACTGCTGCACTTCAATGTCGAACATTAGTTTTTATGAATAAAATAAAAAAAAAAATAATAAAATAATCGAATTTATATTCTGAATGGATTATAAAAATATACGTAGCTTAATGTAGATTTTATTGTAAAAAATAAAAGTTGAAAAATAGCACTTTAACTATAAAAAAAAAACTTAAATCAATAGGCGAAAACCTAACCAGGTTTTATTGAATAAAAATTAAATACTAAATCTCGTAAGATTAATTTTAATCTCGTTAATTATTTTGCTGCGAACAAAATTTAAATCAAGATCTAATTCGCTTAATCTCATTTTTACGCGAGCACGACTTTATACATGATTAAATTAACCTAGATTAAGAAATCCGATTAGGAATCCCTCTAGTAACTTTGATTTGCCACTCAGTGATCTTGCTCTACGCAGTCTACTGTATTTATTCCCGCATTTTAAAATTTGAAATTTATTTTTTTACACGCGAAAACAGGGAAAAGCAAAAGCGAATAAAGCGCGTAAACGAATGAGAGCGAACACCTGTACAGAATCTTTTTTTTTTTAAAGCAAATATTATTAGGATTAAATAATCAAGTTTAAAGTTCCTTAACAAAAAAAAATTTCTCAGCTTTAATTGAGATTGTATAATGAATAATATTATAAAAACGTTTAAACGACTTTGATCGTTCAATGTCTGTGGAACATTTAACTTATTCTCCTTAAAACGTAGTCTCCAGAAAAACGTAGTTGAAAAAACTAAGAAAACTACATTTTAATCTCGTTTATTTGCTGCGAGAAAAACTTCAAATGACGTTTAAATTGGCTTAATTCAGAGTAAGAAATTTGTTGTCGGCAAAATCAATATTAATAATAATTACCACATACTGGAATAATCCAGTTCTATTATTATTTTCCACATACTGGAATAATCCAGTTCTATTATTATTTTACACCTTGCATTACGCAAATCTAAAAATTAGTTGAGTAAATCAGCGAGTACTTTCTACGAATTAATCCGATTTATTTACTTTTAAAAAGACCGTTTAATCTAGATCAAGATATTAGCAGCGTGGGGTTGTGTATATAATAATGCTACTGATTAAACCATCCTTCTCCGCGCTCATCTCTCTCTGTCCCATCCATCTCGCTATTAATTGAGCGAGAGGATCAATCTCTCTGTCGCGCAATTAAATTAAATGCGTGCTCGGCGGTGGCATAGCTTCTTCCCTCAACCCCCCTCCCCCCTCCCATATAATTCTATTGCCACGCACGCCTTCTCTTTCCAAGTAATCGCCCTTAAGTGTTAAATAGTGTTCGTGGAGAGTGATTCCCTTTTGTGGCCAAACACACAAGCCTGATTGTGTTTTTCTGTCCTCCTCCCTCCACCCGCACATCCACCCACGCACGCGCAACACATGGCATTCCCTCTCTCTCGTCACGCGCGAATCAACTTTTATTAGCCTCCTTATACCTAGTGGGGATTTTTATTATTCTTCACACTTTTAATTTCAATGCGAAATTAGTTAAATAAGGTCTTTTTTTTTAATCAGTGATTTTCTCTTGGCACCGTATTACATTTTCGGAATAATTAAATTTTTTAGTTTCGAAACAACGTATACAGCTCACAATTATTATTTATTATGACCAGCGGCACCAACGCTACATTTTCATATCTGTACGTAAACCGTACAATTTTACAAAATGGATTGTCATCAGCTCACAAATCGAGCTTTTCTATGTACTTAAAATAATTTATATGATCTATTTATTGCCCATAATTATTATAATTACTGTACCTTGTTTTAATAAATTATTGTGTATTTCAAGGTATAGTCTACCTACTGTAACAGTGCATTGCAGCATACTGTAAACGTACCGGTAGGGTAGTGGTAAACGCAAAAAAAAAATTAGATCAATGAATTTACTGTAACGCAGTAAAATGCTATCAAATGCATAATATTCGGTTTAATAATTATTTTCTCCTAACTAATGTCGTTTTTGTAGTTACTATCTGACAAAATTATCATTCTCTGATTCAACATGATGCAAGTCGAAACGAAGCACATTTATTCAACATGGCCGTCCTACCCAACTACCTGTATTCTTACATGTACAACACAAACAACAACTTAGACTGAGCATAACATTTACTCGTGTCCAGAATCTGTAACCAATTACTGTACATTGGCAAGTCACAATTTTGAGAAGCATCAGAATACTGTACTATTGATACATAGCTTATATTACGTACCCGAACAGCATGTTGTCGTGACGAACGATGAAAATTGGAGAAGAAAGACGCGCGGCATTTTTATGCGAGAATCAAGATGGCATCCGTACACAAATGACAACTGGTAGTTTTGCATCTGGGACAAAAACATGCATACTTTTTGATTAGTAACAATTATTTAGAAAATAAAAATTATTTACATGTTACGAAGTCTTAGTACATTTACCTGTGTGACAATAATTATTATCAGGATGAGCCCGACGATGATCTATGATTCTCTACCGAACTACCGTACTGTATTTCTTAGCACCGATCACTTTTTTTTTTTCGCAATTTTATGGTGAAAACTTTTTAAGTACAATTATTTTACAGAAAGCTACACTTTAGTAACAAACTTAGTACACACTTTTTGACACATAAAACAATTTAATTTAGTCACATACCGCGATTCTCATTCCCAATTTAAATTGCATTAAATCTGAAAGTCCCGAAGTCACCGAAGCACGCGACGCGCGTTGTCGTTGCCGTAATAATGGCGGGATCATCATCGTGGGCGGAATTCGTGTCAGGTGATGCAGATAATCAACTTGGCAGTCAAATTTTTAAAAAATATGTTTTAACAATTATTTTAATTATAATTTTACTGTTCAAAATTATTTTATTAATTATTATTATTTTTTAAAATAACTTTTATAGGATTTTAATTATTATAAGTTTTATTTTTATTTTTAAAAGTGCTCCAATGTTACCGAATGAGGCTTTACGTCATTGAGGCTTTACGTGTATTTTCAAGCAAGCGTCAAATAAACCATGGTAATTTGTATTGTATTCCAAAATTAATCGCGGTATTATGTTTATACTGTAATTTAAATGGTTAGTGAGCCAGAAGTTGCTTATAGTTTAACAAACCCTTCGACCGTTTTGGTTTAACGAAGCTCCGAAAAGCAATAGGGATTTACAGAGATTCCAAACTTCCACTCGGCTAAACAAGGAACCTAAATTAATGGATCCAGGAGACTGTAAATAACTACCGGGTAGGATCGAGGCAGAGGAAAACGTCGATTAAGTCTTGGGAGGAAAAGCATCAGGTATGTTTTGATTTTATTAAACTGCAATTACGTCATTATCTTCGAAGGTACGATGAAGCAAAAAATTGTTTTGAAATACGTTACAAACTGACTGGTTTTGTTGCAAGGAGATGGCGGCACTCGAGATGGCATGGCGCAATTTCAATCAAGTCACAGTACTAAAAGTATTTGCGTTTTATTTCAGTCTTATTGCACCTGCAAACACAGTACATACGAAAAATGTTTAAATGGTTTTTATAATGTATCCATACCAATCTTATATTAACAAGACCCTAGTAAAAATATTTGCTGTGTTCCAATTGAATTTCTATTGAATTATAATTGGAATCCAATGGAAATTGTAT
>JAQGAZ010002089.1:0-20937 GCA_034692225.1 Polydesmus complanatus | reverse complement strand
TAAAAAAAACAGTTTTTTGTTCCCCCTGAAAAATTTTCAAAAATGGAGTTACGCTGGTTTCTCATTAGGGTGACGAATACTGATATGAGATTAATGCCTTTATTATTAAAATAGAAATGTGCGACATGATACATTATATCAATACCGGCGCAATGTAAAAAAAAAATAATGAACGGTTTTTTAGTTACTTTGACCTAGTTATTTTTGTTTTGGTAGTTTTGGCAAAGATGGTTTTGGCATTTTGAAACTCGGCTTAGACAACCGAAGTCTTGCTAAAATCGCACTAGGTGGCAGTACAGGCGAATCATTTTGGTTCAAGGATATTCTTCCTTCTTGGGTTTACAGTATAATTATGGAACGTTTAACCTTAATTACAGTGTGTTTCCCGTTCTGGATATTAAGTTCTAAATATTAATAAGTATAAATACAATAATTACATAATTAATACACCGTACTAAAAAGTAGGCTACATGTTTTGTGTGTGTGGCCTACGCACTTGGCTTTGCGTCGGCTGCTTCGAGTAGTTGTTCATCGTGAATCAGTTGTTTCACACTTGTTGCTTCGTTTACAAGGAAACGCACCGGTACTAACTTTGGTAAGTTAATAAAATGTTTTTATTTAAGTTTATCACGTCTTATTTTGTGAAAAGAAACTGCATGTTTTAGCTTAGCATAAACTGCGATACAGTCAAACAGTGCACTGCGTTAGCGCATGGTATTCACAACACAATGTGTGTAAATGCTATCTAATTACTATCGGTATTTGTTTTGATTTTCTATTTTTTTTTCTGCCGCAGATAATTTTCGATTAATATTTTTGCGATTCATATTAATAACAAATAGTTGCAATAGCAATTTAAAATTAATTATAATGTTTATCTTGAAAATTAGTAAACATTCCCAGACCAGTATGCCCCAAACATTTGGAAAATGCGCAAAAATTTGTTAAAGAAATTGCAGGATTTTTTTTAAAGCAAAATTGAGTTGAATCGGTTATTTCCGACGTTTCATTGAAAATATTTTTAATTTCGTGATGGTGAATACAATATATTTTATTTATTTAAATTTCCTTTATTCAATAAAATCAACATGTAAACGTTTAACAATCTATTCGATCACGAATTTTGTCTGCATCGCGCGGACGACTAGTTACAAAAAAAAAAAAAAAAAGGTCGAAGAAAATTTATTTATAAAAGTCATAATTTACATTTTTCTACTGCAATAATTTAGTAAAGATCACATTTCTGAAAAAGAAAAAAGCATTATCTAGTAGGCTACTGGCTCATATTTTTGCATAATAATTATTATAAGCTGCATTCTAAATTTTATTTTGACTTTAATTTTATTTTTTTAAATATCGGCATTATATTCTTACCATAAATCTATTTTTTCGTTGGTTGTCTTAATCTTCGTCGTTCCCTCGGATTATTTCTATAACTTTTTGCTAAATATTCCAATAGTTCGTCATCCCCATCCGTCAGACTTTCATCACGCGATGAACTACTTCGATTAAACGCAGGAGGCTCCACTGAAATGTAAACAACGTATTTTTTTAAAAAAAATAGTGGTCAATAGGTGCGATATACAGTAATTTAATTTATTTACCATCTGATTTCCGTAATCTTCCTCGAACGCCAGGCATAGTTCCCCATTTGTAATCGTCCGAATCGGACATACAACCTAAGAGCTGTCTTAGTTCGTCATCAGCTTGAACTTCTTTTGACTTAGCTAACTAAAATATTAATTTTTTTAGTTTAATCGATGACAACAATTTCTTTTTTTTTTAAAAAAAAAAAACTGTAAATTTACTTCGACAAAAAATTTTCCTTTGGTTTTATTTCTTTCTCGGTGACAGATTTTCTTTTCCATCTGTTGCATTATTCTTTCTCTCGTGGTTCGATATTCCAAAGCGAATTCACTTATCGTTTTCAAAAAATAGTTAATTTTCATCTCTTTAGCGATTCGAGGTGGAATTCCCAGATAAATTAAAAATTTGTAAAATCTAAATTGAAAACACAATTATGTCGTTATTTGCGATATGATTAAATTAAGTATAGGCCAACGGTTTATATACCTATTGATGATTCTTCTGTGAATAATTCCCAAAATTATTATCTGCTCTGCACATTCGGCAAGAAACTCGGTCATTCTATTTAGAAAAATAATAATAATTTACATAAAAAAAATTTACATAATTTTTTTTTTTTTTTTTTTTTGAATTAAAAAATACTTGGTTTTCATATTTGAAGCGGCTCCGTCATGTTTGGTGATTGCTTTTAAATGATCCCAAGAGGCTTTGCACTCGTTTTCTAATTTTGTCAAATTGTATGCCACTTCATCGAACTCAACCTTGAAAATATTTAAAAATTGGTTATGAATTTCCTCATTAACTGTACCGTAAATTGATTTTTTTTAATTACTTTGGCTGCTCTCGTTATAGCTCCGATTTCGGAATACAAATCGGTTGTGTCTGGGAATTTTTCCATTACCATCAGAAACAGGTGATGTAATAATGAATGTTTGTGAACCGTATCTTTCACTTCAGGTACTTTAGCTAAATAATCTATTTGAAAGCCCTTTGCCTTTTACAACAAACAAAATAATAATTAACGGAATAGCTCTTATTGCTGGGGGAAATCTCGATCAATGAGGTTCTTACTTCAATGCCGTTTAGAAAATTACCAATCGACAGCAAAGTGGCTAAAACACAGCGGAACGTGTTATTTTTTCTCAAATCTTCGATTCCTTGTTTTAAATCCATCAGCGGTTCGGCCACTTCCTATTTCGAAAAATATATTTCTCAACAAAACCGCATTTATTTTGTCGCTCGATTCAATTAAAAAAAAAACACTTGCTTTTTCGATGACGTCGTAGTCGAGTTTAAACGCCCACAGCTTGAGCCGAGCCGTTAGTTCTGTGATGGAGGATAAAGTGAGCAAAAATTGTTCGGCTGATCCTAGAGGAACGTCGGGATGATTGAGCTGAGCCTCAAGAATTTTCGATTTTTCTTCTTCGGTCGGCATCATTGTCGTTAATATTTTCTATATTTTATAACGGAAACCATTTCAATTTTTTAAAAAAAAAAAAAAAAAATTACCGGTAGTTATTTTGTGTAATTTATTTATTTAATTTACCTCGATTCCTTCTCGGTTCATAATCGAACTATCCATCTTTAAAATCGCGGTTTTAATGGTTCTGGGTGGTGGTAGTTTGGTCATACCGATGTTAATAGCGTTAGATCGCTTCGGATCTAAAACAACTATTTTGCTATTTTTGTTCATTTCTTGTTGTTTCTAGAAAGAAATTTTAAAAAAAAATTCTTTAAAATGCAATTCTTTTAACTGAAAAGATTGTAAATTTTTCACTTTATTCATTAAATCTTTAGCTCTATTTTCGAAAAGGTGTTCCAATATTTGAGTATCAACTTTGACCGGTTTTAACTCTTCCCAAATTGAGGTGGCTTTATTATTGTTGGGACCGACGGGGTGATGATCGTCGCTTACTTCCTTCCAAAACAATTTCACGGTCTTCTTGTTCTTTTTAATCGTTTTCGAATTAGATTGAGGAGGTTGCGGGGTTTGCGTGTTGAGCGGCGGGGGAGGAGGACCCGATTTATTCATCGGTGGCGGTATCATCATCATCATCATCGGCGGAGGCGGTGGTTTCGGAGCTCCGGGTATCATCGGACAAGGCAGCGGAGGTGGGCACGGAGGACCAACGCCTTTGCCGCGTCCTCCTCTCTGACTGTAGAAAGCGTCTTCGTCGTCGTCGTTGCTCAAATCGGTGAAATCCATGTCTTTGATTTTTAAAGGTCGATCCAAATTATCTCTCAACTGATCCCACTGAATGTCATTTTCGGCTCGTTTCGGTTGCTGATCGCCGGTCGGGGTTACGCCCGATTTCATTTCCGTCCGACTCGAGCTCTTATTTAACCCTTCTTTGGCTTTACTTACTAAGCCGGTAAAATCGCCCAGATGCCCCGTATCCGTCGGACTTTGCAGGCATTCTTGGGTTCGGAGTTTCTTCTGAATGTCTTTCACCGTATTTTCGCGTCGCAAATCGAACACTTCGGCTTGAGAAATGATGCGAAGGTTGTTGTCACCGCGGGAAGACCATTCGTCGTCGTTGATTTGACTGTCCTCATCTTGACTTTTATTGTACTGTAATTCGCTGGCTTTTCTTAATAATCCCGTTTTTTGGTTCTCGTTTACTCGACACGGTATACGAGATACTTCTTTATTTTTTCGATTTTCTTCCTCAATTTGGATCCGTCGTTTATCGCTGGAATCTTTGATTTGGTACAAAATAGTGATTTAAAAAATTTTAATTTAGTTTGACAATATTTATTTACTACCATCTTTTGCTTCGTGCTCCTTGTTTAATAAACGGTTCTGCGCTTCCCGTTCCCGAACTCTTCTCAACGCCGGCGTCACGTTATTTAAATCTATTTGAGAAAAAATATTGAACGGAAATTTACATTTTTTTAAGAATTATTTTACCATTGAGTTTTGAATCACTAGATGATTTTTTGGAACCAACCGGCTGTTTACTATTTTTTTTTTTTAATTAAAAAAAAAAAAATTGCTGTTAACATTTGAAACAATTTTAATTGAAGGATTAAAAATACAAAATTATTTACGTTTGCAATCGAATTTTTGAGTCGGCAAATTTAATGGGATTCTGATTAACCATTTGTCGTGTGGGAGTTATAATAACTTGGTTGGAAGAGTGACGGAAACTTTTTCTTCGGTTGCAATTATTTTCTTTTAATTTGCACGGTTTCATAATTTGATTACTATAAAATATTTAAAAAAAAAATCATTATATTCGTATTATATTTTTTACGGTTTAAAAATTGGAACCTTTGGCTAATATCTTCATCTCCATCTTCTTGTCGCAAAACAGTCTAAAATGGCAAATATTGTTTTAAGACGCTCTTTATTATTAAAAATCGAATTGAATAAGAAAAACCGACCTCATAAATTTGAAATTGTTGCAGTAAGTTAAGGTCTGATCCCTGTTTGGACATGTAACGTTGGATCACTCTCTCCATGCCTTGCATTTCCACACAATCAACTACGTCCAAAAACGTATCTTTATCCGAAATACCTTTCAAAGTCTAAAACGTAATTAAATTTTTATTATAGTAAAAGATGATTTTTTTTTTAATTGTCCACTTTATTTATTAAAGATGTGGTGATAGTGAGTGTATCCATGTCAACCGATTCCTTTTCGTTTAACAACATCATTACATTTGTCCAGGGTTTCATACCTAAAAACGAAATTGAAAACAATTTATTAACTGCAAATTAACGGATTAATTTTTTTTTTATAACATTTACCTCTCGTGGAATCTACTGAATTTATAGCGTTAATTAATACGTGGCAATTGGACTCGTCAAAATCAATAAATACCAATAAAAGTTTGAGCGCCGTTTTGGCAATTGCTCGGAACTGCAATTAAAAAAAAAAAACATTTGAACATTACAAAAAGAATTTATAAGATAAATTTCCGGCCCAATAAATTTACCTTTGATGAGATTAGACTGTACAGCCACTGAATAGTTTCACTGTGTTCTATGACGCTGTTCATTCCATCGATGTACAACATTATTTGTCCTAAGGCTCTTAATATGTAATTTTGATAAGTACTATCGGCGTCGAAGCCAAGTCTGATTAGGTACATTAATCCTTTGTTTTTCACAAAATCATTTACTAAAATTTGGTCGTCCTGAAAAAAAAAAAAATTATTATTTAAGATTAATAATCGAATTTTTTTTTTCTTATAAAAAAAAAAAGGAGAAGTGTATATTTACTTGGAATAGCTGTTTGAGGGAAAATAAAGTCTGTTGCAAATCATTACCTTCGAGATGAGATAATTTATCTAAACGAATTTTATTCAGAAAAAAAAAAAATTATTCACGGTTATTATTATTTTCATGTATTTCCTATTACCAATTAAAGAATTGACTTGCGGATTTTGTTTGGCTACAATTTTTCTACTGAAAAAAAAAAATATATATATAATTTTTTAATACAGAAAATAATTTTATTTTGTAGTTATTATTTACTTATCAAATTGATCTTGTTTCATGTGGTTTTTTGGTATATTTTGCACCGTGCAACTATGTTCCAGCTGTTAAAAAAAATCAGCAATAATTTTACTTCCAAAAAAAAAATGGCTTTGAATAATTATTATGATACAATAATTTGTTTTCAACTTACTCGTTTGATAGTAATATTTCCTTTCATTGCCTTCGGATGATTTTTAATTCGAACTCCCGAAGCGTCAATTTCCTCGGTATAAATCTCAAGTTCCGGAACAACGCCTTTATTTTCTCGAATTCGCACGGCGCTGGAATCGATTTCCTCGGTGTACGTTTCCAACTGAGGTTGTTGAGCCTTACTATCATGAACCTTAACCACGTGAGCTTCCACTTCTTCTCCGTCGCTCGAACTTTCATCCGAAGAGTCTTCCTCCGTGTTTTTCTTCAGCGCCAACACGCTGGGTCTTACCTGCATCGTGCCTAACACGTCGTCGATATCTTGACATTTCCCGATAAAGTGGCCCAACGTTTTCTTAGCCTCCACGCGTTGTTTACTCTGCTGCTCGTGGATGTTATTAGGCGGAGCCGTCACCACGATCAGTCTGTTTTCCGTTTGAAATTTTTCATCTTCTAACAAATGATCGATGTCTTTATACTGCCCGATATGCTTATTCTCATTTACGGCGTTCGAATGGAATAATTTTTTATTGCAATTGTCGTTGTTAAAAGGTGATTTCGCCCGATTGATAATTTTTTGATCGGCATAATTTGGTAGCAAATTTTGCGCTACGTGGTTATCAATACCATCGGGACTGGATCTGCAAGCACTTTCGGGTACACTGTCATCACTCGAAGAGCTATTTTCACCGTTCGCTGCAACGTTCATGGTTTTTCCCGACGGTGGCGGCGCATCTTTTCCCGGAGGGACGATCCATCTTCCCGGACCAACAACATTACCCGGGACTGGAGACCGGTTTTTCTTCTGCTGATTCGCGCAAGATTTCGGTACGGACATTTTTTCATTTTCGCTCAATAAATTTTCTCTGGAACTATTTTGCGAATTGACTTTACTGCCGGGCGATAACTTATTTTTCGAGCTCGGTCTTTCGTCTAATATCGATTCTTTCGAACCTTGTCTAGATGGTCTCGGCGGCAAAACTTCTATCAAACCTTCCACCGAACCTTGACGCTTGGGAACTAAGCGGTTCGAATCGTCCTTCGAGTTCCTTCTTCGACGACGTAGAGCGCTGCTGCGACCGTTTCTGTTCTCGTGACTATCGTCGCTGGTAGCATCATCTTCGTTACTCGCTTGCCTACTTCTTGGACGACGTCTCAAGTCTTCGCGGGAACTTCTTCTCTTGTCATCGCTGAGTCCATCGTGACTACTTTTACGTTTACTAACGGATAAACCGTCCTTAGAACCTTTTCTGTTCGTACGATCGAGGTGATCATCTTGAGCTATTTTTCCGGAACCTCGTCGGTTTCTAACATCTAAATTGTTTTTCGAACTAGATTTTGAAACGATTTGTTTTTCCGATTCCGCTTTTTCCGAATTGATTCTCGTTCTCGAAGGTGGTCGATAAGGCGCGACTTGTTCGTCGGAAGACGTAGACGACGACGACGATGACGAACCTTGTTCTACAATTTGCGGTTTCGACAGATTTTGCGAAGATTTATTTAAATTAGCTACTCTCGATTGAGATTTGGACAATTGCGGCTGTCGCTCGTTCAATTTATCGCACGAATGATTTACTTTTCCATCCACCCCATTTTCATTCACGCTCATGTTTAAAACTGATTTTCGATACTCTTTATTCGCCACCTCGGTATTATTATTGTTATTATTCGCCGAACCGGAATTACTAGTCGATAATTTAAAATTATTCGTTTGATTTTCTTGCGGACTACGCGGACTGGTAGGAAGAGATTTATTATCCTCGTGACTATTTTGACGTGAAATGGGTTTCAAATTTAATTTGGAACCCGAAGTGTTATTGAAACGGCTGCTACTTAATTCGGATTTACTGGGACTGTAACTGACTCTGGAACTTACGCCGGTGACGGATGGGCGCGAAGACGAACGGGAAGTAGTGGTGGGACTAGTGTATTTGTTGTAATACCTGTCGTAATATCCGGAAGAGAGCTTCGTAGTGGTCGATGGAGAAACGTATCTACTTGACCGGCTTCTATCTTTTATCGGAGATACACTACTCGTATCGGCCATATTATTATTAGGTCTTTGACTGGGATGAAAATCTTCGTAACAAGTTTGAGTTGCACTGTCTGAAAATTTTGCTTTGGGGTTCTTGGCACTTTTTTTCACTTTCACGGCGGAAGAGATGGATTGAACTTGTTCCGCTTCGGCTCGAGGCGGTTTTTGCGTGGGACTGGTCGAGCGGCATACCACGTAAACGTTACTCGTATCTTCGTTCGGACTATCGTCGGAGTCTTCCTCATTTTCCGTGGATGACGAAGAAGACGATTCCGAAGTGAAATCAGCCGGTGCCTTGCAATCCTTCGTTTTTTTACTATGTCCTTCCGGGGTTAGACGATGAACGTTGGTGTTGGCTGTTGCGGTGCTTAATTTGGTCGGCGAAACTTCTCGACTCACGCTTCTCGAATAACTTTCTCTCCGACTGTCTGCCAAACTACTTCGACCGCTCACCACGTAGGGCGAGGTTTGAGGCGTGTAACTGTTTCTGTTGGACGCAATTTTCCGGCTTTTTGAATAGTCGATGACCGAGGAAGGTCGAGTGGCGGTGCTGCGAGTGTAGCTAGACAATCGTCCCGGGGTGGGATTGCTGTAGGAAGACCTGGTCAAAGAAGACATATCACTTTTGGAATTGACCGAACTCGGTCTCGACCGTCTATTCAACGGTTCGTAATGAGAGTTTCTAGACGAAGAATAGCCTTGGCCGTAATCGGAAGCGCCGGAGGTGTATCCCGATTGTCCGTAGTCCGAGTTATTTCCCGAAGCGTAACCCGATCGACCGTAATCGGAATTGTACCCGGAATTATAGTTATTTTTAGTTGTATAGTCGGAATTGACTCCACCGGCCACTGAATTTGGTCGATCACGGTAATAATTTGACGACGACGACGGCGATTGGTAAACTTGGTTTTGTCTCGGCTGAGAGCTACTCACATATGGATTGGAGTTACCCGGTAAATAATCATTTCCGCTAGTTCGGTATTTCTGGGAATAGTTATTAGGATAGCTTCCTCCGGCAGATGAATAACCATCGCTGGAAATTTGCTAAAAAATGTAAATTGCATAATTATACAGTGCCGCTCTTCTTGCGGTTAAAATATATTTGTGAATAATTTAATTACAAAAACAATAATTTTAAATTTTTTTGTAAGGAAAAAATAATATTTTTAAATTTTATTTTGAAAGAATTAATTCGTATTTCTTACCTTTACGTAACTGGGTCTTCTTAACATTGAGTTACTGCTACCGGATCCATACCCTGTCCCTCCATATCTTGAAGGGACAGTCTGTAATTAAATGTTTTTTTTTTAAAAAAAAAAATATTATACTGTACGTTGAAACGCATAAATAATATTGAAATAACGGCTGAGTGCGGCTTCCGTTTTCAGGGAAAATATAGACTCAAAGAGCGTTAAAAGTAAAATGATTCTTGTTGTTCTACATTTATAAGTAGAATTTCGACGCGGATTTTTTTTTTTTCTATTCGGCGCGGAGTCTGCGCACTGTAATCTTGTTCTAATCTAAATATAACCAAAAACATCCTATTTTTCAATTAGTGACCTTATTTAATATTAGTAAATAAAGTACAGGACCCGGCGAAGTAATTTGGTTCGCAGTTTGAGGCGCGTTAATAATTGTTGCCGCAAATCGATGGATCAATATTGTTAATTAATATGAAAAGCAAATCCAAAATTAGAGAGTATTCTCTTAGATAATTGTTTTGTAGATAAAAGACCAAAAAAAAAAAAATGTGAAGATGTTGAAAATAGAGTTTGTAAATAGTTTTTGTGATTCCCAAGTTCATTCCCTCCCATATTCCACTTTTAGCCCTGATTTATAAGCTACTGTCTTGCTCTGCTGGGAATTGAATCGTACAAACGCCGCTCAAATTTGTATCCAATTTATACAGTTTATATTTATCGCAAAATCATTCGCCGAGAAGGATTTATCTTCGATGAATTAATTTGGCGGAAAAAAAAAATGTCTACCAAAACTATTTTAAAGCGAAAGGCGCAGATTAAGTTTAAAGTAACCGGATGGACAGTGCATGTTCAAAGCACCATTTGATTTAAAATTGGCAAACACTTGAAATTAGAATTCTTTATTTGTATAAGTGCATTTAAATTTGTAAAGTAAACATCTCATTTTTTAAAAAAAAAAAAATTTAATATGCAGTTGTTATTTTTATAAATTTAGAAAGACAAGTCTAACCAAAACTTTAAGTTATGCGCCCATCTCAGAGTGTTGAAAAATAGGCCTAAATAGCGCTGTTTGTTTTTATCACTAGATTTTCGTTTGATGCCTTCGTCAGTTGTAGCATCAAAGTAGAAGGGAAACGTCAAGATAAATTTAAAAATAATTAAGAATGAAGTTTCTCAAGTGATAAGTGCGAAAATGACGCCAACAACTGCGCTCATACGTTTTTGAACAGGTTGCAAAAAGCACAGGTTGAATTTTTGTAAACAACATTTACATTATTTTGGATGATACATAATTTTAGATTTTTGGACAAAGTCGGAGGCTTCTATTCTGAAACAACCTTTTGGGTGCATAATATTTGTGTAACTAATATTATATTTTTATAAAAAGAAAAGAAAACTGTGCGCAGATGTGGAGAAAATGCGTTTGTTTTTCACTTTTATGGATTTCTTTTTTTTTTATGTTTTAGTTATTTTAGATTTTATTTTATGTTGTTTTATGATTTATTACGCTACCAAAGGCTTAAAAAACTGTAACCAAGTGCCGACGTTGTTTTACTACATTTAGTTTTTAGGGGAAATGCAACGATTATTTTTGTCAATCTTATATAAAAAAAAGTCACAGATAAAATTATATAAAAAAAAATAAAATATTAAAATTGCAAAAGCTAATAAATTTTAATTTAAATTTATTAAATTATGCAGAACAATTTTATTAATGCTGCCTAATAGGCTTACCTATATAAAAGTCAAATGGGTCTGCAATTTGAAAACATAATAAACAAAAACAACTTAACCAGCTTAACGTTAAAAGCAGAACCAATTAAGTTAATTATTAAATTTCAAACTTTTATATTTTAGTTTAACTATAAGTTAGTGACATTTAAACAATGGCCATCAAAATGATGGTTGCGTTATTTACAGCGCAGTGACACGTGAAAAGGTTCCGGATAAATCTGCCGGAAGTTTTCAAGCTGCTGTTGAATACAACGTGCGAACAAGTAAATATTGCAAACTAGAGTTAGCTTTCCAAACATCCGGCGTGCAGTTCCGGTAGATTGATGCTCAAAGAAAATTTTTTTTTTTTTGTTATTATTATTGTTTTAAAAAAAAAGGAGTCTATTTGTGATTGACGCGTCAATTGTAGGTTCAATTGCAACGACTTATTAATAGCGGTCGAATAGTGTCAATGGATAAAATTTCATGCAGATAAGTTATTAAAATAAGCACACATTGTGCAACTTGGTTAAGTGCTTTGGCACTAGGATTTAAAAAGAAAATAAAGGAAGAGCATAAGCTTTACGTTTCACTTCCTGGGTTGCATCCATGGAGTGCTTGTCTGCATGCTCAATTCAAAAGAACATTGCAGTCAAATAACATCTGGCGAAGATTAATAGCGACTACTTGATTTTTTTCTCTCCCCCATCGCACAATTCTTTATTGCAAAAAGAATTTTGAAAAAAATGCCATTGCAGGGATTGACGAATAAATTGCTAAATTGTTTGAAGTCGCAAAATAAACATTTAAAAAAATCAAAATTACAAAAAAAAAGTGAAAAGTTTTCTCAATAGCTGCCAAATTTTAACGAGCGCGGGATTATTGTTTTCTCATTAGTAGAAATAACTATTAGTTGTTGTAACGTTCCCAATCCCACTTTAACCACTTATCTCCGAACGAAATGTCAAACGAAAACATTGACGTGCGTAGGCCGAAGAAGACGAGTTAAAAGTTCGAGTTAGTAGATGACGTCGGCATGAAATTTGAGACGTGTACGGTATTTATATCGGTAGCGAACATTTTATCTGAAGGATTCAATTCACTTTCATCTGCCAAAATCTTTCGCGGCTTGGTTACTCATCATCTCGCAATTTTTGAGAAAATGCGGCGCGCAGTGACACCTAATTAGTTGGTATAGGTTTTGAATCAGCTGTTTTCGCGGAAATTGCTTTTACAAAAGCCACACTCACCATTTTTTTTTTCTTTCTTTCTCCAACACAATTCACTTTATTCATCGAAACATTGCGTCTAAATATTAGTTAATTTTGGCTGAATATCTACACTGGTTATATATTTAATTTGAATAATGCGCTTTGTTTACATTTAAAAAAAGTTCACATTTTTAAAATGTAAAAAATTTTTTTTGGTTGACAATCGATTAAAATTGAAACCAGATACGTTCGATTAGTGAATTATTTTGGCAATAGAAAAAAGTTAACGCTATTTTTACTCACGTATGGAGTCCCGTAATGCATGCTCTCAATCTTCGACAATTTTCAGGGCTATTTAGTTAATTTTTAAAGATGCTTTTCGAATATTTTTTTTTTGGAGGTCCGTTCTTCCTCGTCGATTACCACCGGTAGTTTTTTTTTTTTTTTTATTTTTTTTTTAAAGTTGTTTTTGTTGTTACACGAAATTAATCTACCTCGAAGGCGAGAGAAGTGTCCTAGTTTTAAGGCGAGATTTTTCAATTTTAACTTTTTCCCCGAGTCCTAAATAATCCAATGTCAACCGTTCGCACACTTCTCTCGAAGACGTTTTGGAAAGCGAACGACAACAGATTTGAAGGCACGGTATTTTTTCTTATAGAAAAGAAACACCCAAAAACTTTTGCTGGCTTCGTTTCTTTTAAAACTTTATACGCTAACGGGAAGAAAAAAAAAAAAAAAAATGAGCATCTGTTGTATAGTTGAACCAGCACGCGCTGCCACAGCCAAACACAATTTTTTTTTTATTATTATTTTCTACTAGCTCTGACTTATTTTCGTGATCTAAATTTAAAGAAAAACAAGCGTGCCAAAAGAGAGAGAGAGTGAAAAAAATCTTTCGAGATGCTCCTCTTCCATCTAATACGAGAGTCCTATAAATAGCTAAGTGCGTATAAAAGCGTCACCGATTCAATCTCTCTCTCTCAGGCAGAGAGATGGAGGGGATGAGAAATGAAACCGTGAAGAGGAAATTATAATTAACGCAATGAAAATTGCTTTTTAATTAATTACTAAAAAGATTTATATTACTGTTACTAGGTGCCACAAAAGATTAATTATTTTTCGATCCTTCATTCGAACCAAACTGTTAGGGAAAATCCCCTTTTTTCGAATTCATAATAATTTCGGGGGTTTAAAATTTATTCAGGCATCGAAATACCGTACATAAATATTATTTGTATACTTTTATCATTATGAAATCGATCAAGGTTTAGTGCTCTGCTGTTGCTGTGGGTGTAATAATTATTATTGGTTCAGCGCACTTCTGGTTACAAAACACTTTTATAACACCGAAATCTCAACACTGGAGCTGTTCGAGTAGAGGTCCGGTGATCGTGCTTTGTATTTGTTTGGACAGAAATTCCACTAAATTTCGTAATAACCTTATGGCTCTGATATAATTTGCGCTGTTATAAATTATTTGAATTGCGCGCTGTCAGAGATTATTGATTTATTTATTGTTTAGGTTCATGAGCATAGTAACATCATTATTATTTTTTTCATTTTTACAGCTGAAACTTCAAAGGTAGAACTACTGTTTTTGGAAACTTCTCAGCTTCATAATTTAAAACCCAAAAGAGATGGAGACTTGTGGGAGGAGGTCATTTTATATGCCCATGTACATTTTTATGCAAATCGAATCACTGGTTTTCGAGTTATAAGCAGTTGAATTTTTGAAAATCCCTTAGTTTAGCCTAATCATTTAAATAAAAATGAGAAATTCAGCGAAAAACAAAATGTGTTAAAAAAAAATTTAAAAGTAGCTTTTTAGATGTAAATTGACCTCAGGAACACAATTCCGGGGTCGCAAATGCGTTATCTGATCGATTTGAGGCGTTAGTTAGGTTTTAACGTCTCTCAGCTGAACTTTCACTACGTCAGGGCACTTTTTTGAAACTTCTCGGTTGAATAATGCGCCATCGTGTAGAGGGCCTCATTTTACATACCTTTAACAAATTTGAACCAAATCGGATCACTGGTTCTCGAGTTATGAGCAGTTGAATTTTTGAAAATCCCTATATCTGGCTTGCACTGATGACGAGTGCTGTGAAGATCTCGTATGTGAGGAGAGAATTTGGGGTCTTGTTTAGTCTACGACCCAGACCGATTTGAAAACGATTTGAACACGATTTTAATCGGACATGACATTATAAAGCTCAACCCGTGCCTCACTGCACGAGTGGCGCTTTATATAGTCGTAGCTGATAAACCACGTGCTGTGGATGCAAATCGCCACGAAAAAAAATATGCCGCGAATTCATTTCCTAACCGATTTTGAGACGATTCTCGTGCGCTGAAATCGTTTTCAAATCGGCCTGGGTCATAGACTAAATAAGACCCAGAATTTGTCATACCGCAGAAGCACCCTGAAGAGTTTGGTGACCCTAGGCGACATAGTCGATTGGTGGTTCTTCAACAGTGGCCTAGCGAGGGTACGTGGCGTCCGAGAACAAAATAAATTTTTGCGCCCCTTCCTCTTAAAAAACAAACAAATTAATTATGAAGCAAGCAAACGCCGAGCTTGCTAGCCGCCAATTTGTTTTGGGAAAATGGACAAAATAATGTAGGTTTCGGGCGTCACTTTTTTCTGTTACTCAGTAATTAAAGGACCTTATCCAAAATTAAAAACTTTTTTCCAATGTGGTGGTGGCCCCAGGCGGGCGCCTCTCTCGCCTACCAGTAGCCCTATAAGGGCGGCTCTGGTAACTTATTGAAATAGAAAATAATAATAAAAATAATAAACCTAGTTTAAAAATTGATTTCGTTAAAAATAAATATAATTTTTTTTAATATTAAAATATTTCTAGTTATAAAAATTATATAAAAAGAGAAAATTCAATGCGCATGCGCGTTAAAGTTGTAACGAGCCGAGATGAAGGATGACGTAGCATGTCTGCCTCGTTGTTGTTCTCGTCCACGTAGTGAAGTGAAAATGGATATTTTAAATGTGTGTGTGTGCGCCTTCTTCTGCCTATAAAATTTGCCTGTGTTTGGACTAATGAATTTAATATCAAAACGAAACATCGACAGTGATTTAATGTCAGGAACTAATTAGATGAAATCGACGAATGTACGCCCGGCAGGTCGCCACCAGAATCGAGGGGGGAAAGGCCGCCATTTTTCATCCGCAATGCGGAATTGCGGGTAACTGCAGTCTTCGTTATTCGGAGTACAGTATTATGATTGTGGAAATTTAACCTACCGGTAGCGAGTAGCTTATCCATCCAGTAAGTATTTAACTCAGTTAAATTGTGTTTGTACTTTGTTAATAAAATTATAATTCGGTGACGACACGCGGTGTTTGACACGGAGCTAGGTATCGGTACATGTAGTTGCGTGGAGTCGTAACATGGAGATTTTCAAAGTCCAAATTCGGTCGCCATAAGCATTCGAGTTAAGCATAAGAACGCGGTAAAAAGCTAAACCGCAAACTCTCTATTGAAGTTTTTGTTTTAATTAAACGTTATTAATTAATAGGAAATTTCTTCAATTTGATTTGCATGGATTCTATTTGACGTGAATCGATATTAAAAGATTGGTTTTTTTTTCTCTTGATTTTAGCTTCAACGCCCGAACGCAAAAGATGTGCTATCGTCGCGGCTCAGTTAACGACTCCTATGAGCCAGACTTCTATCCTTAAGTATCATTCGACGCCTTGGAACGACGTGAGGAACCATCGAAGTGGCATCGGGTTCTGTTTATTCTAAATTTCTTCAAAGGGCGAGTTGCGCGAGCCAAGTCCGATGGTAGGTTGAAATCATATTAAATAATAATTAAATCAGGTTAGAAAATAGAATAAAATGGTGAGTGCGCGTGGGTTGGATGCATGGACTTGGATTTTTGGTAAAATGTCGTTACAACGAACTTGAATACCGGTAATTATTTAACCAAATTTTTTTCCTCTCTGTGATTTTGGATTTTTTTTTTTTTATTAGAAATGGCAGTACGATTGAATTAAAAGCAGGCCTATTTTTTTAACCATTGTTCGGAGCTTGCCTTCATTAGTTAACCAAAAGAAAAATGTTAAGGTGTTTTATCATAATTGTTATGTTCCTGAATTTATCGAAGTTTGTTAGGACGAATCATCATCGTCTTCTTTGTAACGACATTTCGCAGTTTAATACCATTTACGTCCATCTTTTTTATTTCTTCTCTCGGACATTTACAATTTAAATTTCTTCCGGCTTTTGTATTTACGCACACACTTTTATTTATCTATCTTCACCCAACTGCATTTCAATATTCTCAACGGACGAAAGTGATATTTGTTAATTTACCAACGCTTTTCTTTTTAATTTATATTTATGTATGTCCGTTGTCTATTCTCGTTTTTTTTTTCTAATCGTTTTCTGTTTTGTTTTTGCCACAGTCTTCCAATGCCACAAAGTCGGGAACTAACCATATTATCAGCACTCAACTTTATGATAATTTTCTTACGAAGCAATAGCGGAGTTTGGTTCCCATAAGAGAAGCTAAGTTATTTTTATTTTCTTATTTTTCCTTCTCTTCCCGAGTTTTTGTTGTGACATAAACAACATTTTCGAAAGAGAAAGCGAAAGACATTTGCAGGTAGTCTTATTTCCAACTTGTTCACTTTCAATGAATTTCTCGTGTGCTTAAGCGAAGATGTTGAAATAACGGTGTAACCCATAATAATATTCCAAAGAATCTTTTAATGTAGTTTAATTTTGTTGTCTCTAGATTTTGTTTTTATTGCCAATTGTTCCACGCATTGCGCATTTGGAGAGCCGCTTTGGGGAAAAGCGATGGTAAAGAGAGATAGGAAAAACTTAATATAGGCGTAGAAGTTAAAAAAAAAAACAACAGATTATAATATGTAGTACCGTAAGAAGAGTATATATATATATATAAAAAAAGGGAAGTAGGCAGTGGGAAAGATTATAATGTTTTTGACTGTTGGGATGTATCTCTTCAGTACCATGTGTGTGGGTATCGTGTTTGAATTTTAAGAGATCAGCTTCATGAAATTAGTGTAGGCTGACGACTTCTTTCCTATTGTGGTCGCAATTTAGAGGCAATTTAAAATGAACTAAAACTTCAAATTATCTAGCAAAATTAGACGATCAAAACTTAATATTACCACATTCCTGCGCACTATTTCCTGGGCTCAATCAGTTGGGATGCAAGTCTTTGCCATTCCTTTCCTTGAGATTCAAGCAGCAATTTGAGGTTAAGGGTGCCATTTTGCGGTTGTGATAATGAATCCGTTCTGCTGGTCTAGTGCCTATGCATGAATTTCATTATTATGAGCGAGGAGTGTCAGCCTTATCAGCAAATAAATGCGCTCTCCAGTTAAGGACTTGCGATGGCTCTACTCCCCAACCATAGCGAAAAGTAGTTACTGAATTATTGTAAGAACAAAATTCTATTCTCAAAGCATTCACAAATCTCTAAAAAGGTCACAAAGAAGTGAACATGTTTAGATTTAAAGCCATTTCAAAATGCCAGAAAATGTCTTCAAAGCCAGTGTTATTTATTTAAATTAAATTAGGAATATTATTTTTCAAAAATTGAGGATTATTAATTTTAAGAGATCAACTTCATGAAATCAGTGTAGGCTGACGACTTCTTTCCTATTGTCTTTGCAATTTAAAGAATTAAAACTTCAAACTATCTAGCAAAATTAGACAATCAAAACTTAATTTTACTTAAAATTACCACATTCTTGCGCACTATTTCCTGTGCTCAATCAGTTGGGATGCAAGTCTTTGCCATTTCTTACCTTGAGATTCAAGCAGCAATTTGAGGTTAAGGATGCCATTTTGCGGTTGTGATAATGAATCCGTTCTGCTGGTTTAGTGCCTATGCATGAATTTCATTATTATGAGCGAGGAGTGTCAGCCTTATCAGCAAATAGATGCACTCTCCAGTTAAGGATTTGTGATGGCTCTATTCCCCAACCACAGTGAAAAGTAGTTACTGAATTTTTGTAAAAACTAAATTCTATTCCCAAAGCATTCACAAATCTCTAAAAAGGTCACAAAGTAGTGAACATGTATCAAGTTTAGATTTAAAGCCATTTTCAAAACCAGTGTTATTTACTTAAATTAAATTAGCGATATTATTTTCCAAAAATTGATGATTTTTAATTTTAAGAGATCAGCTTCATGAAATCAATGTAGGTCAACTATTTTTTTCCTATTGTCATTGCAATTGTTTACGAATTGTGATGGTATAAGATGAAAAGTGAAGGAATGAATAATTATTATTTCGAGACATTGCGGCGGATTTATTAATTTTTTTTCTTCTTTCTTCAAAGCTATGAAACATTATGTGATTGTAGTAGTAGTAGTTGCGTATACGTGTATTTAATAAAATTGCTCCCCGATTTTTGTTTACACTTAATATAAATAGGGTTTGAGCAATTTTTCATCATTCTGGAAGGGTTTAAGTTTTTTTTTAATTTAAAATTACTTCTAGTTTTGGTTGTTTATGCAGTATCCCTGCTTTTCACCATGGCATATTTATTTTATTTTTTTGAGTCTTTGTCTTATTCTAAAATAGTAAACAACTTCTAATGGTTAATTTTTCTTCTTCTGTTTTTAGATCCAGTTTTAGGAAGTCTTGTAAGAGAGATATTCAACTTGGGATTTGCCGAGTATTGACTGTCAACTTTACGAGTCAAGGTAGGCCTAAGTTTTTTAATTTAATGAAGCGCTTGATAGTTGCGCTACGGTAGTTTCTGTTTTCATTAGTATTATACTTGCTTTACATGTGCGACGTTCAATGAAATAAAAAGGGTCTGAGAAAAGAATGGCATTGTATTGCATGAGTACTGTTTTATTTGGCTGGGGAGAATGTTTTTACAGTTTTAAGTTATTTTCTTTTATTTATTCTTGCCTTTAGAGTGGGTGATTATTTAGTGGGTATTTTGTGAGGGAGATATTGTTTTCGATACGAATGATCTTATGCAACTGCTTGTATTAGTGCATTTAATAAGCTTACCATCTTTGAAAGTGGTTGCTTTTGGATTGAAATGTATGTGTTATTCATTGAAGTTTGTAATTCGATATTGTAGTTAGTATTTAAATTCTAAAAGGTCCTTCAACTTAAATAAATACAATAAATTTAAAAAATTTGAGGTTGATTTATCTAAAAACATAATAATGGTCTTTTAATATGAAAAGGTGTTTGATGTAAATTATTAAAATTTTGAAAGCAGCTATTGATAAAAATATAGTTTTTATTAACTAAAAAGATTATTTTAAGAGAGAGTTCGGCTTTGAATTAATGCTTGGGTGTTATTTTTATGCTTTATTTGTTGCAAAACTTTTTTTTGGGTCAAGCTTCACTGTTCGAATTGCTTTTTCTGATCACTTTTCTTGAGCTTTTGCTTTGCTTTTTACGCTTAAATTGCATTTGAAGTGAAGCATTTATGTGGCCAAGCAGCTTCCCCTTCTCTTATATTAAGGCTCGGTATAGTTTTGGGTTTGATTTCACCATTATGGTTAAAATGTATGTAAAGAAAAATCAAATAAGTAACCTGTTCTTGCTGAGCTTAGCTACAGACTGCCCAACACAATGTTTTATTAGCTTGCACATTTGAATTTTTTAGTATCAAGTACAGTAGTGGCTAATTTATTTACATCAGCTCAACAACTCTTAAAAATATTAACTAGAAGATGTTATAGATAGGTCATTCAGGTTTTCTTAAACAAATTTAAGTTTGATTTGGTATAAACTTTCTTATCAGCCATAAAGGAAGCAGCTTAACAGGAACAATGACAGAGCCATCAGAAAGTCTACCATGTGTGATTTTTAATTATGCAGCGACCACTTAAATGTGTAGTGTTGTATTGGATAGCTTATTCCTTTTCCTGATCGGGGACATATACGCCATCAGCTGGTTAACACCGGCTGCCATTTTGGTAGTTTCCACCTATATCTAGGAACTGGTTAAAGCGTTGTCCGGGTATACAAGGCAAAGCATTTAGGTGGCCCACGCTGTTTCTCCTTTACTTCTATCAAGGCTCGCTATGGTTTTATTTTACCATTATGACTAAAATGTATGTTAACATTAAGCAAATAAGTAACCTGTCCCTGCTGAGCTTAGCTATAGACTGCCTAACACATTATTTTATTGGCTAGCACATTTGAATTTTTTAGTATCAAGCAGTGTCTAGTTTATTTACATCAGCTCAACAACCCTTGAAAATAATAACATGGAGATGTAATAGTTAGATCAATCTGTTTTTCTTAAACAAGTTTAAATTTAATTAGGTATACATTTTTTAATCAGCTATTCAGGAAGCAGCTTAGTAGGAACAAGGATAGAGCCATCAGAAAATCCACCATGTGTATTTTTTAATCATGCAGCGACCACTTAAATGTGTGGTGTTGTATTGTATACCTTATTTCTTTTCCTGATCGGGAACATATTATACGCCATTTTACATACCCATGTAAATTTTTATGCAAATCGGATCACGGGTTCGCGAGTTATGAGCAGTTGAAATTTTGAAATTCCCTTATTTT